>OU015497.1:158682496-158707496 GCA_907164885.2 Dolomedes plantarius | reverse complement strand
AGCCGCAATTCCACCAAAATTGATAGTGGGAGTGAGGAAGACATGGGAAAGAGTTTCTGTGAAAAAGAAAAAAAAAATAGTTCCAAAAGTCGCCGATAGGAGACGATTTGGTGCTGCTGTTGTTGACACTTCCGAGAATTTGCATAAAAGGAATGTAAAACATCCAAATACAAAATCATGACTACGTAGTCGACACCAGCGGTAGTATTTTGGGCTATAAAGATCGGTGCGGTGTCTGCTGTGCCTTTGCTTTACAGAAGAAAGGGTTATCAGTCGCTTTTTTCCACTTGCATGGCCACCTGGCTCCCCAGACCTAATCCATGTGACTATTTCTGTGGGGTTATTTGAAGACTAAAGGGGGTCTTGGTGGAGTCTCGAACTTGGCGGCTCTAAAGGATAACATATACGGGACTGTGATGAACATCCATGGTGACATCTTAGGCTTGGCCTTTGAGAAAGTAGTGTTCAGGGTGCAATGTGTCGGCTACGAGGACTGTGGTCATATGGGAGGAGGGAGAAGTGAATTTGCTGCAAAAAGTGGTGTTGCAGTGAAATTTATTTGTTATTCATTTCTCTGCTTACAACTTTTTCGGTATTTAGCCCTTATCTTTATAGCCCCAAATACTGGCGTTGCTGTCAACTACATAGTCGTGAATTTGTATTTTGATGTTTTACTTGCCTTTTATGCAATTTCTCGGGTGCGTCGACAATAAACGTGCCATATCTTCCCCTATCGGCGACATTTGGAACATTGTTTTCACGGAAAATGTTTCCCATGTCGTGTTTAGTCCCTCTATCAATTTTGGTGGAATTCAGGCTGATAGATCGCACTACAGATGACTCTGAGTAGCGTCAGTTTAAAAAAAAATCACCCTGTATATATATATATATATATATATATATATATATATATATATATATATATATATATATATATATATATATATATATATATATATATATATATATACAGTACTAATTTTTTCCTTTTTTCTGATCACGTGAAACAATTTGACCTTTTACATAAATCTAAAAAAATCTCAGAAATGTGCAGTTTTTTTAACTTACCTAAAGACATGATGCAGAGCTTTTAGAATCAAGTATTATATACCGTATGATTCTACGATGATAACATTGAGAGATACAATATTTTTAGGACGTATTTTTCCCTGGTGTACATCTGGATTTTTTGCAAATTGCCATTTTTTAAACAATATATCTGGAATTCCGAGCAAATTATCACTGTAAAATTTAGTATCGCTTTCCTTTTTCCTATATTTATTAAACTGTCGCCAGGGATTTTGATTTGCTACAAAAATTTTCAGAATTTTCTCCCTAAAGTAAAAATGACTCTGAAAAAATTATATGTCAGCATTTTGAAGTTCTATAAATATTTTTTTTTAATCCTACAGTTAAACTATTATAATGCTTTCTTGATGTAAAAAATATATTCTTCTTAAAAATAAACAGGCATTATGTTTATTTTTCAATGTCAATTTTTTTAAACATTTTTCTAAATCTGAAGCCTTTTAATATGCATAATGAAGACCCTTTTGAGGGAAATAAATTGTTACACATAGAATGTAAATACAAACCATAAAAATATACCCTTTTTATGTTGCTACATCATTTTTATGTTGCGTTTTTGCATTATAGTTAACCAACAAAATTATTCTTTAAAATTTTTAAAGTTTATCTAATCAGCACCTGCTTGACATCCAACTATTTTATATCAACTTGTTTAAGAAAACACACAATAAAATTGAACTTAGCTGGCAATTTGCTACTTTGTTTACTTACTCTAATAAAAACAAGAAATAAAATATGAAAAGGGTATTTTGTTATACAGAAAACATGAATGAATTGATGTATGAACTATTTTAACGTATTGGAATTTTAAAAAAATTACGATTTTTTTTGTATGAAATTACTTTATTTCATTTGGAGCAAGTAATCTATTTTATGAAATTCATAAAAGTATATTTAACAATTTTATATCTCATTGGCATCTGAAACTTGGAGAATAAAGCACAAACATGTTTTGAAAAGTATTTATTTTTAAACATAGCTCGAAATATATATTTCAAACCATATATGGACACATTAAATCAGTAGACTTGAAAGTCCCTCTATGTGGTCAGAGAGGGTGGTAGAACTTACGATCCCCTACCCCACCCCACCCCAGGTGTCGCCCACCGGGTTTCTCGGTTAAAATGGAGTTGGTACCTGGCTAAATCCGACTCCGACCCTTCTGGTGCCATTATAAACCAGATTCGCACTCCTTTACTCGTTAGTTTATATGGACCTGGTCCGGAATACTTGTCCAGGGGGCATTAGGAATAAAAACAACAACAGCATACATTTCATGGTGGCTTCACAAGATTGTTCTATTAATTTAACTAGAATAAATATTTTTTATGTACTGAACAGCAATATAAATAACTTATAGTAAGGTGAGTCGGGGAAGTGCATAGTGCCACATAAATTGAAAGCCTTATTTGAATAGTGGGCTAACACCATCTTTGTTCATTTTCAGATACAGAGCGTTAATGTCTAATGTGTACTGAGAACAGACTAGAGTCTGATTTGTAATGCCCTCTGTTGGCAGCAGAATTTATCTGGAGGTGCGCCAGTTTTAAAATAAAATAGAATTGACTTCAAAGAACATGAAAGGTAGGCTAACTCCATTTTTTTTAAAAGTACAGTCGGCCCATTAATCAAATGAGGCCTTGAATTGTAAGGTGTTTCTCACTTGTACCATCGCCTTATGTGGAAATATACAGTGACAAAATATTATCTTTAACGTGATAGGCACCGAAATGCATTAGCCCTATGTGCTACATGCTGGCTTTGGTTACAAAACGTCATATTTATATTTTCACTTGCACTAGTGAAAGTTCGCACTTACCCCTAACGTCGTTGCAGACAATCGATGACAGACAGATGTACGCACTTACCCTGTTCTTGCAGGGAAAATGCGTATATTGGATGCATAATGAAATAGTATGATCATAAACATTTCGTTTTCTATTTTGTTCAAATGATTTAAATGTTTAACACCAAACATTCGAAGCACTTTTTGAGCAAATTTGATTTAAAGTTTAATTAATTTTCTTTACATCTATTATATAAAATTAAAATGGTTGTATCAAAAGCTTTTAGATGAATGATTTGAAAGAGTGGGTTTTTATGTCTTATCTACGAGTACAAACAACAAATTTATACAGTCGTTCAAAGTCAAACTATAAGTTTTGATGCTGAATTGTCCCGATTCCCCTAAACACAGGGATTTTGATAAAAGAAAAGAAATACGAGTTAAGTTTTAGGCAACACTAGAACCAAAAATATTTTAAATAAGCAAGACGGAACCTGGAAAAGGGGTTGCGAATGTTTCTTATATCATTGTAAGTTCAAGCCATGAATAAATGCCTTTAAATCTGTGAAAAGTGTCTGTATATTCAAACATTTTCAGCAAGCGATTTCCTTTTTAATTCCGTTACAGATATGCGTTAAATATTGAACGTTTCGTATTAATTTTCTACGACTCGAAAATATTATTCTAGCTGGCGGCTTATGCATACACATACACACACAAAGATATATATATATATATATATATATATATATATATATATATATATATATACAGAGAGATAGAAAGAGAAAGAGAGATAGAGACAGAGCGATATATGATGTCACATATTTCATATGGCTTCTTGGGGACATTCGCTCTGTGGTTCACTGGTTCTGGCCATTTAGTCCGGTACAGAATTCATACTTTTTTTTAATATTGTTGCGTATAAAGCTTCATTTACTAGCATAAATAGATTGCCTGATTGATGCATAGTTTTATTGTAAATTTCTTTTTAAGGGGACAAGGTACAACTTTGTTTACCTAAATTTTCAATATTTTACCCTACATACAAAATTAGAATAATTAATATTCTTTTTTGATACACTGAAGACACTTAGAATGCACAAATGAATGTTTTGTGAAAGAATAAGACCTGTTTTACAAAACGGTCTTTAAAAATTCTAGCATTTTTTTAAAAATTATCCATGCGAATTAATTTTCTTAACATATCTATCAAATTTCTCAGGATTATTTATTGGAGTGTTTGTCACTAAACTGTATATTATTCTTTGAAACCACACATATTTTTCATATTTTTAGACCATGAAATAAAGTAAAAACATGCAAAATATATTTATGGCTTTGGATGCATACAAATATATATATATAAAGAATATTTTGACAAATTTTTATAGAATGCTGAATTTGACATCATGAGAAATAAATTTTGATTTCCTATCTCCAAACTTTGTTGTATCTCTAAGCATTCTAATAACATATATTCTACTACATATATATATATATATATATATATATATATATTTATATATATATATATACTTTATTTTAAGGTTTTTGAATGATAAGGAATGAGTATGAAGTACTTGTAGTTTGAAAAATGTTAGCATTTTTAAATTTTTTTTGAAAAACGGGCATTATTCCACAAAAAAAATCTTTAATTCTAACTCTAAAGGTCTTCAATGCAGCAAAAAAGAATATTAACTACTGTCATTCTGTATATAGTTAAAATTTAAAATTTAAATTTCGAGTTCGACGGTGTCCTTAACGCTTTTAGTGGTGCTGTTTGTACAGTGAAAACGCCTAAATATAGTCTTTTTTTCCACTTGCATTCAATGTATTCCAGTTAAAAGAGCAGAAAAATAGTAAGTACTACCATCTGTTATCATTTTAAAGAAGTGAAAACATTTTGCAGCCTTTAACTGGCAATTTTTTCAAGATTCTTTAGGGTAAAATAATCCGAAAAAAAATCTGCATCATGCAAAAGGTGGAGGTTGTTGTCCCTGAATGTTCAAGGAACCATCAAACATTTATTTTTTAAATTTTCAATATTTTGCTTTATACACCACATTTTATTTTTTTATTCTATAAAAGTCAGAATTACACACACATATTTCTCACAAATAAGTATTTTGGTGAAGAATATGACTCTTTTTTTCAAAAAAAATCTTCAAAAACGCTAGAATACTTCAAAATACTCCAGAAAAATATTCATTTACTTCTGATTTCTACCAAATATCTTAGGATTGTTAATGAAAGTGTTTGTCATAAATATGTGCATCGTTCTTTGAAGCCACCCATATTTTTCAAATATATAGACCATGAAGTGAAGTAAAACCATGCACAAATGTTTAAAAAATAAAAGTTAGGTTTAAAAAAAACATTTCTGACTTTTGATTAGATTCATAAAAAAATTCAATGTTGAATTATGTTTACACACACACACAGACCCATACACACATATATATATATATATATATATATATATATATATATATATATATATATATATATATATATATATATATATATAAATATATATATATATATATATATATATATATATATATATATATATATATATATATATATATATAAATATATATATATATATATATATATATATATATATATATATATATATATATATATATATATTTATATTTATTTATTTATTTATGGTACTCAGTGTTTTTTTCCTCTTAAAAAAAACAAGACCGTGTGTTGTGTTTAGTGCACGGTAAGAAGTCAGCATAGTGTGTAGTTTTCAAGGAAGAGAATCGTGGGATGCCTGATAGATTTATCGCATTTCGATGTATTTTTAATTAAAACACCAGACACTGATTCTAGTTCCTTCGCCATGTTTCCGTCCATCGATCGTTGTACTAAGAATCAAAAAACAAACAAAAATAAAATTAAAATGTTCTGCCCGCTATGAAATATATATCGAGAGTCTCATCTCGAAGTATTTTAATTTTTTTTTTTACCGATATATAGCGTTTAATAAATAAAAAGGCAGATGGAGACGTCGGATGTATTGCAATGATTTGTTTAAAGATATATTTATAATATTTTATTTAATATTTTACATAATATTTAATATATAATATTTAATATTTTATTAACTTAATTAAAAAGTTTTATGGCCATTTGAGATAAATGTTTAGTGATGTAATAGTCTGGAGAGACATTTTTGAGATTAGCGTTTCTTCATGTTTTATCCGTAATGGTAAATAAAAATTATAAGACTGTGATTTAAGTTCTTTATATACTCACACACACACCTGTTGAGTGGGCAGATTTTGAAATCAATACCTTTAGAAGTAAATTACAGAATTACAGGAGGATACCACATATAATATCTATATATTTAAGTTGATAAGCTGATTTTTTGGGCAGTCCGTGAAAGAAAACTACTGCATCCATTTCCTTCATTTAGGTCTTAAACGAAAGATTGTAATCTGTAGATTTGTCAAATTTGGTTTTTGTAACCGCAATTTCTATTAATTAGTGAAAATTTAAAAATTAAAATGGATTTTTGCGCATGCTCAGTGGCATGTTTGAATCTGACTTTAGAAACTCACTTTCTGCGCATGCTCAGTGTCATGTTTTAATGATAAACACGTTTATTTCCGATTCGTCTCACTAGATCTCTCTCTGCCATTTTTATTTTTATGATAATTATGTTTGTGAAATATGAGATTAATTTTTTATTTAGCGCTATTTAATTAGCAATAATTTACTAATAAAAAATTGCTTTCTGCGAATGCTCATTGACATTTTTAAATATGACATTTTTAAATATGATACTCACTAAACACGAGGCCGCTTAAACATATTAATTTGTTTCTGCGCATTATTATCATCTTCAGCATTTAGCAATGATGTATTGAGTATAATTTGTGTATTTTTGCATTTATTTGCTTTCTAGCAGTCGTGTTTTGTCGGGTACCAACTAGTGGTATATAAAGGATGTAACTATTAGCGAAATCATCGTAAGAACATGTACTTTTGGGGTATTTTTTTTGTACTAAAATAACTGTAGTATGTTTTATAAGAAAATAGTGGGAAACTATGAATAATTTTGTGCCCTCAATACCCTTAAGCATTATATAAATACAAAATACTACCACTCTTGTTTACAAGGAAACTCCGAGTCCTTATTTTATTCAGATTCATTACAAACCTTCTTCAATGATCTCACAGTTTTTGTAAGTTCCTTTTTTATTAAAAATAAACTCACCGATTTGCGCTTAGATCAGCTTCTTCTCAAAATTAACCGGCGCACGGCTCTCTAAATTTTATGTTTCTAAACAAACGCTAATCGCACATCTCTGAAATGATTATAATTACCTCAATCCAACATTAACTTTAAATGCATAACTACTTACTTGGTTCCGAATAATGCAGGAATCTGCAGCTTCCGCGCCCCCTCCCCTCGCAATGGAGAATAAAAGAGTTTTGTTTGTCTCATCCGGGTTATTTGATACCATTTTGTTGATTCTCAAGTTTCATAACGTATCCGTGATCGATACCTGTAGTTTGTTGATTCAGCAAAACGGCGAATAAGTTCTCCAGCGAGTTAATTAAAAATGTATTGATATACGATACGTAATTAAGTCAACACCGCTTCCTGCTGAATATAATTTGTTACTTTTCCGATATATAAATACGTAATAAAATAAACACAAGTTTACTGGTCTATGCGCTAGAATATGCAGTTAAATAAGCTGTAATGTAATACGCAAAGATTTGCGTATTTTTAATTTTTCATCCTTATTAATGATTCCTTAAGTTGGAAGAGAGTTTGAATAAAACAGGTTATTTAGAAAAAGCCATGGATTTCTCATAGGTTATTATAATAACTTTGCTACCGTTGACTAATCTGTAGCTGGAGTGAAATTAATGCATAGCTCTGATGGCAAACTTAATTTGTGTTATCAGTGATCACAAAGAACTAAACTGGTCAGGGCCTTGCCAATCCATCCTGGCGCCAGAGAACAAGTTTTAAAAATCTCGTCTTTTAAAATTTTTAGAGCGGTTCTATATGTAAATAAATGTATCAGAAATATAAATAGTCTACTTTTAAAATACTAACGATTATTTTGGGAATAATATGTACTACTTAATAAGCAAAATTTATTTAAAGAAAAACATAAAAATTTTAAAAAATGACAGAACTTAGAGAGGTAGAAATTGCAAATAAATTTGAATATAAATTATTAGACAATAAAAACAATTACTAAATCATTTTCCCAGCCTATATTGCAGAAAATTGCTTAATTTCATCTCTATAATTAATTGTTTTAGAGACCGCCTTTTCTGTAAAAATGATTGCAAGATCATTCAATCGCCTTTGAGTTATTTCTCGTCGATAATTCTCTAAAAATTTCCAGTTTCGAAAAATTGCACTCGGCTGCTTCTAAAATGACAGGTAGTGTTAGTAGAATGCTTAGAGATACAACAGCGTTTGGAGATATGAAATAAAAATTTATTTCTCATGATGTCAAATTCAGCATTCTATAAAAAATTGTCTAAATATTTCTTTATATTTGAGTAATTTTATGAATTTTGTCATACATGAAACTAAACTATTAATATTTTGTTGTTAATCGTTAAACATTTCGTGTTTTTACTGTCTCATTTTGCCGCCTATTTCAATTTGGCGCCTGAGGTGGTTGCCTCGTCGCCTCCTCACCCATAGGTCCAGGCTTGGAGCATAAATAGCCAGTTGAAGTAAATCACAGTTTCTCTACCGTGTTCTGTTGAAAATGGCTCGATGTTCTGCATCAATAGATACTTCTGCATAGAGTGGCAGCAACAGACAGTTTGTATTCGCCATTCAGGTTTCTCGGGTTGTATAAGAATTTTTAGGGTTTTAACTATATTTCTATTAATATTTTTTGTACAGTTAAGAGAGCCGGGGTATTAGAAGTAATACTGCTTCAGAAACGCCGAACTTCATTTTTTCCTACTTATTTATTTAGTGGATAATGAATAAAAAGCATTAGTAAATGAATACTTTTTTTACTACATTTTCCTCTACAAGGTTATTAAAAAATTATGACATATTTATGACTAAAGGACTTCTCTTTCACTTTCTGTAAGTTTGTGTGAGTGTAATTATTAACGTAATCGTAATTAAACATGCAAATAATTTAAGCATATAATTTTAAAAAATATTTCTGACCTCATTTTAAGTCTTCAGTCAAAGTCGACATATAAGTTCATTTGGAATATTGTTAAAGCATAATTCAATAGTCCTTCAAAAACATCTACCAATTTGAACACACAACTTCTTATATTCCAAAATACAATTAATGGGGTGGCGATATGTTTCGATCTAATCAGTACTTTATCGTCAGGTCGAGGAGCATATTAGGTGTAATTGTCTCCATGAAGAATACACTAATGCTCATAGGGATCATAGTGATAATCAAACCTAATACCATCGTGGCCACACATACATAGTGACCTCATATAGTGACAATTGCCCCATACTGACCTCACGACTTGGCGATGAAGTATCGATTATTTCGAAGCATGTTGCCATCCCTTTCATTTTATTGTAGAATATACGATGTTGCGTTTCCCTTTTTACATTTTCCACAAGTTTGCTGTTAATCATTTACCAATTTATTACTAATGTTTGCAAAATATCCCTAATGTACTGCCGAGAAGTTTCTTTTCCTTCAGGATTTTTTTAATGTATTACTTTTTCGATGTTAACGGCCGTAGTTAAGATATCGGTGTACTCAGGTGTAGTGTTTAGAGGAGAACTAAAAATTATCGGGAACTAAAGGTCTATTGTTAAGATATTTGCAAATAAACAGAGCATACGAAGGTAGATACTAAAAAAGAAAATATAGCCTAGATTTAAAATTTTAAGTTTTGTCGTATTTAATATTTGACAATTGCTAATTTCCCAAATTTATATTTTTCCTGTCAATATTAATAATAAATAAAACTATCTTTGAAGATCACGCGGACAAAAATGGATACTTTGTGCTAATAGAACATGTATTTTCCCAGATAAATCGGAAAGCAGACATGTTTCAAATGTTTCATGTAAAAATACTTTTTACGCAAAACTCCAAGTCGTTCAAAGATTTTTTTATAGGCATAGTTATTTTTTTTTGTAAAAAAAAAACACAAGTGGAAGAAAAAAATGCAAAATGTGTATAATCGAAGAAAACAAAATTTTATTCCGTATACTCCCATCAGCCAATCCAATTTAATATATAACAGCTATAAAGCAACGAGTCCGTACCAAGAAGTAAACTTTTAATTAATATTTTTTGCCTTGATAACGGTCTCGTAAACCAATAAAATCTCCATCGCTCATCGACCTCTCGCATGGAGAATGCTACAGAGTAAAAGTACGTTATCAAACGGAGGTCTGCAATCGATAGGTGCTTAAAAATCGCAGTCATTACCCGACGCGATCGGTTTTATCAAACGATTGTTATTCCTAAATAGGCAAACAGCATTCTTCCCAAATTAACGTTTTGAGATAATCGCAGCTCAGGATGTGCAACGAGCCGTCCGAGCTCTGCATTGGCCGACTAATAATAGATGCACTTAATTGGCTGCTAATTCGGGAGGTTAATTAAGAAAAGGCGCACTCGATGAATATCGATTCGATAAAGAGCACTTTATTAAATCCTTTTTTGACATTCACCGAACATTTGCTCTATGAATGTAAATACTCGATTGAGCATTCAATGTTATTCCGTTAATTGCGTTCGCCGACAATCGTTCGAAGAAGGTTGTGTGCACAGAAAACTTGCTAAGCAAATCGCAGGGAGAGAGCTCGAGATTTCCCTCCCCCACACATGCACATACACACACCTTTGCAGTAAATAATTATTTGTTTTTGAGTATTAGCAATTAGTCTCATTTTAATATTGAACAATATACTGGAAAACAATTGCCAGCTGTTAAAATAAAATTCAAAACCAGACTTAAAAATAGCCCCACGTTCTCGAAAGTTCTGACTCTGATACTACTTTAAAAATCTCAGTTTAAGAATACAGCATATATATCGAAAACACGCCTTTTCCCACATCATGAGAGTTGCTCTCATAAATATGTTGACCGTGAACAGTTTCTTGATACGTAAGATTTAGTGAAACGAGATTTAATGAATGTAAGATTTAATGAATTAGGTTTACAATGAAATTAACTTGAACAACAAATTTACAGAGCTATGTCTTGGTTTGAAAATATGGTATCGTTATTATTAATGAGATCATTAACTTAGTCTGTAATCCATAATATATATACGGAGAGAGAGTGGTGCTTTGACTTACGAGTTTAATTCGTTCCATGACGGAGCTAGTAACTCGAATTACTAGTATATCAAATCAATTTTCCCACTAAAATGAATTGAAATGCCATTAATCCGTACCGTCACCCCAAAGCAAACAAACAAACAAAAACCCCACAATTCTTTGTCATATATTTTTAAATAAGAAATATGTATTTAGAAATAACATATACAACACAATACAATAATCATGTATAAAAACACAATACAATACACTGTAATGCAATAAACTGGTTTATTAAGTATTATGTACTACATTTACAGGGGAGATCAGATGACTTGAATTTGCTGATAGAGGTGGGGGAGAAAGGATGATCTGAATAATTAAATCTTATTCGATTATTTTTGCCCATTTCACTACGCTTTCCGCACATTCATCTGCAAGGGTTTTCGAAAAAATACTGTCCAATGAAATCTGTTTCACCCCCCCCCCCTTTTAGAATGTTTTTGAAATGAGAATTTGGACGCTGTTCGGTTTCGGAAGGTGACTCAAGTGTGGGCAGTGCAAACTGCCCCGTATGATATTTGTTGATGATTAATACCTCAGTTTATGACTGAAAAGTAGTCTTAGAATAATATTATATAATTGTATAATAATTGTACATAAAAGTTGTAAATATTATATGTTTCTCGTGTGCTCATTTGACGAGAACGTTTCATGGCGTTTGTCCAGCAAACTCTCGGTTTCATATCTGAAACTGGCTAATAATCCGAATTTTAGCTTGCATCTCAACACAAAAAATATGGCCAAGAGACTGCATGTATCTCAAAACCTGGTATGTCGGGACACTCGTAAGTCGAGGTACCACTGTATATAGATAAATATTAGTGTAAAATACATATGAAGAAAACATATATAAAAAATAATCATTATGAAGGTTAGCGAAAAAAATATAACTACACTTTAGACTGAATTTCATCAGCAAGGGTGAATTTCCTCAATATTTCGTAGAAAACTACAGCCAATGAAATATTTTTCTCGAAATTTACATTAAGTTGAGATTTAAAAAGGCCTATTTTTCATTACCGTGCTCAAACAGAAAAAAATCGTGTTAAAATGGAAGACCGCGATCAATTAAAATTGTGTGAAAAAATATCATCGAAAAAAAAATGTGTCACACATGCATATATATATATATATATATATATATATATTCCTCTTAGAGTAAATTGCAATACTTTTTAAAGATACATAGCTTTGATAAATGGCACGATATAATTTAGAGAAATACTGCCAAAAGACTGCCTATTTATCTTTCTCTTTCAGTGTACTCACTGAAAGCCAACAAATCGTTAAAAATATTTTCCCTGAAAATGCTGATTGTTCGAGGGAACATCCTGTCACCTAGGGATTTACGGCCTTTAAATACGAAAAGGTTTTAATCCAATAAAACGGGTTTAATACAAATCAAATATTTACTTTTATAGTCCTTCCTTTTGTCCCATTTCAACAAAGATAATGATCGAACGTTAGTCACGTTCTAGAGTTACACAATCGATCTTTTGATAAAGGTCTTTTCGAAACCCCAGACAAATTTCGAAATTCTGCGAAGAATTTCGCACGACGGAAAATACGAGAAATATAAAATCCAATACATGTGATGAGACATTCGTAGTTTCCATTATTCTAATGCTTATTAAGTTAGATATAAATGCATCGATTATCGGGAAGAGTTTAGTAATGAGGTACGCTGTAAAATGAATTGTTCGCTCACAGATATCGATCAGGATTTCCGATAATTTTTGTAATTTTATGTTGAAAGACACGAATGTGCACGATTCGCTTTCTGTCCGTACATACGTATGCCCATTTTGCAAATTTAAATAGGTGATTACATGCAATGAAATGTGAATCAACGTTTTTATATCTCCAAATGCTATAAATGAACTATTCTTTTTTCTGAAGTCCACTTAATGTCTTTAGTTTCGAAATTTAAAAACCATTTTAATGGCGCAACATAGCCTGGTGCAATCGTTGAAGAATATCTGTTACTATATACACAGAGTTTACAGTGAAATTAATTGGAAAAAAGCGATTACACAGCTGTGACTGCGTTTAAAAATTTGAGATCGTTATTATTAATGCGATAATAAACTAATTGCCTAATCCATCATATACGGTATATATATATATATATATATATATATATATATATATATATATATATATATATATATATATATATATATATATATATATATATATATATATATATATATATATATATATATATATATATATATATATATATATATATATATATATGAAATGATAAACCTTAACTTTGTCCTACCGCAACAGAACATTATCCCTCAATTTGATTTTGATCTAGATATACCAAATTAAGCGATTAGTTTTCCCCCTTAAAGTCACGTGCTGTCAACACTTATATAAGACCGAACCTCGTGGAACATTCGAAATCATCACCCCATATGACGCGTCAAAGTCAGGTGTCAATTTTTAACCAATTAAAAGTTCAGCGCGCCTGTACATTTCGCAAGAATCAGCGTTCCTCGGCGTCTCTCAACGCACTCTTTTGTATTCGCCCCAAGCCATTAAGATGTAGAATTTTAGTTCTCCATCCGTTACGTCGCAGCGTTGCGTTGCCGGGGTTTTCCCCCGTTATCCACGAGATATGTTGAGTTAGTATGTGTTGAGTTAGTATATGTTGAGTTAGTATATGTTGAGTTAGTTTCGACTAAATGATTTCCAGCAATAACATAATTCTAAGAAATAAAAAAATTACGTGTCAAATTATGTGGATGCCTGTGTTCCTCGACTGGACTCCCAGCCTAAGCTTTTGCCTCCACTCGTCGACTACATCTACTGTTTGATGCTCAGACGACTACAAGTACTCTGACTTCATAATGTGAATTGATGGCTCCTACCTGATATTGATATCTGGGATATTTCGAGTTACCGGCCTTTGTTGCATCGCCCCTCGACAGCTTTCATTACACACACACACACACACGCACATATATATATATATATATATATATATATATATATATATATACATATATATATATATATATATATATATATATATATATATATATATATATATATATATATATATATATATATATATGTAATGAAAAAACAATAGTAACGGTTGTAGCCGGGCACATAACATGACCGTTGAAATCATCAGTTTTGTAGTCGTAGCGAAAGCAAATGGAAACTGTGGCGGGGTGAAACAATGGCCGGGATCTTCAAACATTTTGTATCCATAACATGCAATCGAAGTCGCGAGTGGCGAGGTAAAATGAGAGGCCAATAAACACCTCGGAACACATCAGGTAAAAGGCAGTTGGTTCATACAAAGTCTTTATTTTCCGAAACTGTTTCGTAGAACATCAACTAAATTTACTCGAACACATCGCGCGACGCTGGCCGGGACGGGGACGCGGCCCCGCCCGTACAAATTTGCCAGGAGCGAAAACTACATGTTTTCTGGCCGTGAGCAGACACCCAAAAATCTGCTCTCCGAGTTATACTGGAACTTATATAAACTTTTTGAGCGTCTTGCCATGTGATCACAAGTCTGTAGCCATTGGCTGAAACTATGACTCTGATGTCAGAGGTGACTTATTATTATTACGTAAAGATGCGCTAGACATTATATTTTTTGAGGGGACGCTGCCCATGCTTTGTTCTTGGAATCAGAAGCGAAAATAACTCAATCGCGACAACGCCCAAGGCAATTTAGAATTTGAATTGAATATAGGGGTTTTTATGTTATATATATATATATATATATATATATATGGGATCATTACGGCGGACGGTGGCTTCTTGGATTGAAAAGTTACTGTCGGGCTTGCTCGACATCCCAAACAGTCCAGTGAAAGGAAATTATAAAGTTAATAACTTGAAAACATTATCTACAGTACAGATATTTAGTTGATTAGCATGTATGAGAAGTAAAATGGTTGATAATTATTAACAAAAGCTATTTACAACAGAGAGAGTAATAAGGGTTTTGTTCACCCCATGTCCAATACGCTAGGTCAGGGGGGGCGAACCTTTTTTGATCAGAGTATAAGCTTATCGAAAGAAATGCTTAATGATGCCGTCCACTGTCGTCACACAATTTTATCTAAGTAATCATTGGATAAAGAAAATTAAATGCTAATTTTGTAAAATATGGATGGCTTAAAATGTTCTTTTAACTGCCATCGATGGCACGCGTGCCAAAGGTTCGCCACCCCTGCGCTAGGTGAATCGCAGTTCGACTATCCCACCAGAAAGCTAGTTTCGTTTGTCTGTGATGACCTATGGTGCATTAAGTCCAGCGACAGCTACGCGCTACAAACGTAAACTGAAGTAGTTACTTAAGGTGAAAGACAAAATTAAAGGAAATGAATTAATAACGAGAGGGATTTATTATTACACACTCACACACATTATATATATATATATATATATATATATATATATATATATATATATATATATATATATATATATATATATATATATATATTTATTTACACTATTAAAACATATATTTTTTTTCCTTTAAAAAATTAATATTATCTTAAATCAAATTTTTTTGTGCCCCGAAGAAAATCGATTGTGAAACTTTGCCTATGCAACAATGTAAAAAGGTTAAGAAATCAAAACATTTCTTCAGATTATATAAAATAAGATCACTTTCAATTTTTGAATTCTAAATTGCCGAAAACAGAATTTTGAGCTGTTCAAGTATTTTATACATGTATAATGATATCTGATTCCGAAAATCACAAGGGGAAAAAAGCATTTAAAACTACGAACAACATTCTAAAATTAAATGTTACTGTTGTAAAAAATAAACTTTACATAAAATTTACTCTATTAAACAATGGGATTCACATCGAGACGTAAGTAGCCATAATCCTACAACTACTATTCAGTAGCTATTAAAACTACTTCACACAGGAAATCGAAGCAGTAAATACCATTATTTAGAACAATGCAGCGACGAGTGGATCTCTGTAGGATGCCAGTTGCGAGCGTTTTCGTCATCCCTTGCGACCGTGAAGAGTTTAGGCATTTCGTATTCGAATTTCAGATTTAAATTGTTTCCCCCTTTCAAAATGATAGCGGTCGATTACGGTAAAGACTGGAGTGTATAACTGTGAAATGGGATTGCATAGCTTACATGCAGAGCGTGTAACTCATAGTGTTATACTCATAGTGTTGTACTCAGGTGTTGTACTCACAGGTGAGACTTCTTGAAAGAGGCGTTAAAATGAAACTGTAAAAATACAAAATTTTTAACGAAAAACGGAATATTTTAATGTAATACCAGATGAAATTTATAAAAAATATTCAAATATAAGTGGATATTTAAAATATATTTTTTTATACACTCCTGAATTTGAGATTATAGGAATTAAATTTTGAATGTCTATTTTAAAACGTTTTTCTCGCTCTAAAGAATTATGTTAATTGCAGCTGTAACTCTATCAGCAGCGGAAAGCAGCTTTTCTAAACTGAAGATTTTTTATAGAACATCTAGGAACAACCACAGTTCAAGGCCTATTGAATGAAATTTTTAACGAAAAACGTATTAGTTTAATGCAATTAATGAAAAAATTCATAAAAAATATTCAAATATAAGTGGATATTTAAAATATATTTTTTATAAACTCCTGAATTTGAGATTATAGGAATTAAATTTTGAATGCCTATTTCAAAACGTTTTTCTCGCTCTAAGAATTCTGTTAATTGCAGCTGTAACTGTATCAGCAGCGGAACGGAGCTTTTCTAAACTGAAGATTTTTAAGGATTATCTAAGAACAACAACAATTCAAGGCTTATTGAATAATCTCTCAATCATATCTCCGCATAAAACGTTATGAAAAACTATAAATTATAGAGACGCAACCAAACAATTTGTTGCAATTTAGGCTCAAAAAGTAATTTAGAAATTATTTTTATTATATAACAAATTATATTCAAATTTATTTTCTTTATCTACATTAAAATTCTGTAATTTTAAATATTTTGTTTTCTGTTTAAATAAATATATATTTTCCCCAAAATGTTATTATATTAAGTAGATTATTTCTACCAGAAATGCTTTCATTACCTAACAGTCTCTCCAAAAACTTGAAAAGGCGCCGTTTGTAAACCTTATCTCAAGCGTCACCGTCATTCGGCGCCGCTCTGGCTACGTATGCTGTCGTGTCAAATATTCATCGTCATTAAAACCACAAACAAAATTGAATTACTGTCGCAATCCAGACAAAATATAGAAGCAAACGTTTTCATCACTCCCAACTACAGTCACATTAAAATTAACAACCATTCAATGTCATGCCGTGCATATGAATAACAGTGGAGAAACTATTCGCAAAATTTTATAAATGCGTTGCTATTTAAATTTCTAAGCTTGGATTGAAACAAATACACCCGGTTATCTTTTTGCATGGGGGATACGTTCCAGAGACTACCGTGCAAACAAAAACCGTGTAAAAAAAGATACATTGAACATATACAAACTGGGTATAAATTCCATCCAAATATACTTAACTTTAGAAGAAAAAATTTTAACTAAGGCAACAGTAAACATGCCCGTTTTCTATTGTTTTTCCGTGACGAAAAATTCCGTCTTGTCACTGGAAATATTTGATGGCGATACATCTACAAGTTTATCTTGGATAAAATTTACATCTTGCGATCCTTTTGTTTCATCGGTTTTCAATACGAGTTCGGTTATCAGAGGCTGTGATTTTTTTTTTATTAGTTCTTTATACGATTTTTCATAACGTGCCATAATTGTTTTAAAACCACGTTGGAATGGCACAGCTTTTTAGATATTGTCATCATTTGTCAGAAAGTGATTTCGAAGTTTATAGGCTAGTTGGAGGCCTTTCTATAATTGTACTTGCAGATAGTGGAAACACACCTTCCTCATCACTACTATAAACTAACGTGGAATTATCTACATTCTCTGAAATACTCTCTGGTAACATTGCAATTAATATTTTTTTATTCTTTTTAGAGTTTGAAACAATATTAAAAAAATTCTAAAATATAATCCGTTCTTTTTCTTGGACCGTGTTTTTTTCAAAACCGTGTAGATAAAACCGTTCAAAACGAAAATCGGGTTAAATCAGTCTATCGAACACAGAACTTTTTGCGCTGTCATGAAGAGAGCATCCCCCTCCCCATATTAGAGCATATGAAGGGAAATTTAAAACATTCCCTTACTACATTAACCTGTAACATTACAATTCCCGGTGTACAAAGAAATGCATCTCACAAAAGGATTTATAGCAAAAACAAAGACATGAAGACACATTTTCCGATTGTTTGTTTACGTATTCTCGTAAGAAGCGTTGTAGTTAATTTGGAATGTAATGAAGCTCCGCCTAAGAGGGAACTATGCCACAAACAACATAAGTCAAGCTTGGAATTTATTTTCCTCCTGCCTCATGCAATATTCATGTCCTTCTAGTTTTAATTATGACTCTTATTCCCTACCCTCTTTTATATTACATTTTTTTCGCGAGCGTCTCTCCGTTGCTTAACAGAGCAGTGATCTTGTTTGTTTGTGCACATTTATCCACGGTCAGGTCATTATAAATAAAAGTTGTTGGAAATGCATAATAGTAGTCAGTGAAGGATACTGTTTATAATGTCCCAATCTAGACATAAGATCAGGCATTTATAATAGGATTGGTTTCGTGCAATTCTTACTAGCTTATTTACCGGCAGGGATTTTACCCCGGAAGACCCTATTTGCTATGTCGGGCACTGGAAGTTACTTAATTTTTTTGTTTGTTTCTTTCATAATTAAGTTAGCTCTGCCCCTGAAAACATCATTCATAGATGAGCCATCTCTGGTAATACAGTGTAACTTCTCTAGTCGGCTACACTTAATCGACAGCCACACCTGAAAACGGCCAGTTTTTTTCGGGACCATTACTGGCCTCCCTAGAGAAATCGACCCTCATCAGACAGCCTGTCGTCAAAACGGCCTCTTTCTTCGTAACTATTACTGGCCGCCATGGAGAATTTGACCCCTATTCGCAGGCTACCTTTCAAAACGGCCACTTTTCTATGGAACCATTCCTAGCCGCCATAGAAAATTTGACGACTATTCGACGGCCACTCTTTGAAACGTCCTGTTTTTCCAGAAACACTACTGTCCGCCATAGAGATTTCGTCCCTATTCGACGGCCCCTTTTCAAAATGCCAATTTTTATGGAATCATTATTGGCCGCCATAGATAATTCTACCCCTATTCGATGGCCACCATTCAAAACGGCCACTTTTTTAAGGAACCATTGCTGGCCACCATAGCGTGATCGACGCCTATTCAACGACCACCCCTCAAAACGAACACTTGTTTTTGGAACCATTACTGGGCATCATAGACAAATAGACCCCTATTCTGCGGCAACCCTTCAAAACGGCCGTTTTCTTTCGGAACAGTGACTGGCCGCCTAAGAGAAGTGTCATTAAAACATTCATCACTGATAACAGTAGACATCTAAATTAATAGTCTCTAAATAACATAGAGTCCGTCTACAAAAAGTACTGCTCTAATGATATAAATTCATCACTGATAATCGTGGATTTCTTAATTAACAGCCACTCATTAACATGCCATTTGCATAACAAAGAGAAAAGAACCTCAGCGTCGGATAAACGTATCTGAAATTAAAGTTGGTGAAAGCTTAAATAAATAAGTGTTAGCAGCGCGCATGAAATATGAGTCATTATTAAAGATCGCATTCTTTAATTCATGACTCGTTCGAGGATTTTCGTTGTTAAAGAGTTTCTGTTTTTAAATCTATGCCAGATTTTAATGAGGAACTTTAGACCGATGGACAATTAAAAATAGTGCAGGCCGTTGATCTGTTACATAAATTTTAAAGGCAACAATTTGGAAATTTTGCAAATTTAAACGAATTCTTGAGGTATTTTAGACAAAATGCATTTGAAAACACAAAATGATCAGCTACCTTCCGGCAACATATGCCGTCCCGACATCTATTGATTGTCAGTAAAATTACGTACAAAATTGAATTATCGTCGCATTTCAGACACAAAATATAGGTGAAACCGTTTCATCAATCACAACTACAGAACATTGAAATTAACAACCATTCAACGACATGGGATGCACCTGATTAACAGTGGAGAAATCATTTCACAAAATTAGATAAATAGGTTTCTATTTAAACTTGTAAGCTTAAATAGAAATATTGAATTAAATAGAGTGTAATCCTAGACTGAAATATATTCGAAGCGTATGAAGTTTTAAACTTAAATTCAATAATAATGTGTGTTCCGGTCCCTTGTTCACGTGGTTTACGGATTCAATGTAAACTAGTGTTCACTTTTAATGGCGTATTATAAAAAAGGACTTTCAAAACTGCTCTAATCCCCACCCCTATAGAGATTTTTCTTAAATTGTAAGAAACTTTTGCAGATCATACCCCCTATTTTATCATCCGATTCCTTGAGGAAATAGTTTTCGGTGGCACCTACATCGAAATCCAGTGCTAACTAATTATGATTAAATTTAAAAAAAGGACTGATTTTAAACCCGCCGTTATTTATATATATATATATATATATATATATATATATATATATATATATATATATATATATATATAAATATAGGGTGTCCATAATTAAACTTCCCTACTTTAAAGTTGTCTACAGTGGAAACTATTGTTCAGAAAGTTATTATACTTTGTGTAGGACATATTGATGGGATGGGAATTCGTTTAAGCGATTAAAAAAATTAGTTCAAAATGTCACCACCAGAGGGCGCTTTTTGATGAATTACACATTTACGACTGGTTCTTTACTTAAGAATTCACCATCTTTTTATCCTTAGGTCACCCTAACACAGTAACTCATAGTCATTAAATTTTACAATCTTTTAAGTGATTGGAAAGTCGATAGGAAACTTGTTCGATAACTTATTTCCGGACAAAAGATTTGAAGGAACGAAGAAGAAACAAATATTCAAATTAATTTTTGTCGACGTAGAGCAGAATCTGTTATAAAACCTAGAAATTCATGAAGATTTTGTTTTCAGCGTGCTTGCTATTGCTAATCAGAATGTCACCGTTACGATTACCAAATCGAGCTTTGTTAGTAAAATTGTTTTACCAAAACGATAATTCAGCACTAGTTGCTGTACGAAAAATTCGGAATTTGAAGGGGATACGAAAAGGTCCCTTAACTGTTAAAGGTCTTTGATTAATGGTGGCCAGATTTGAAGAAACTGGTTCTTTTATCATTCGTTCTGGAAGAGGAAGGAAACATGTTTCCGCAGAAGCTGTAGAGAAGGTTGCGATTCAGGTGGAAGAGGACAAAGCTTCCAACGAACAGACTAGTACCAGTGTCTGTTGTGTGGCAGAAGCATTGGATCTGCCCCGGTCAACTGTCCAGAAGGTCACGCGGAATATCCTCCGGTATTATCAGCACAAGCTTCAATTTGTGCAGAGGTTGCTTACACATGATTTCGTGACTCGACAGCGGTTCTCACTTCAATTTCTTGCTCGTTTTGAGGTTGATGCAGAATGGCCTTGGAATATCCTCTGGACAGACGAAGCACACTTTTATTTGGACAGCTCGGTGAATACTCACAACTGCCGAATTCGGGAACAAGAAAATCAGCTTTTAATCTTAGATGTTCCGATGTATTCACCGAAAGTAACCGTGTGGTGTGGATTTTCTTCATTTTTATTCTCGGCCAGCATTTCATCGAGGATGTTGTAATAATTTTTTTAACTGTAGTAAATGTTGGCTAAATGTGTAGTTCATCAAAAAACGCTCTCTGGTTGTGAAATTTTGAACCAACTTTTTTATTCGCTCAAACAAATTCTCATCCCTTCAATATGTCCTACACAAAATTTCATAACTTTCTGAACAATAGTTTTGACTGTAGACAATGTTAAAGTAGGGAAGTTTAATTATGGACACCCTGTATATATATATAATTTTCAGAATTGTCATAGTATCACTGATGAAAGTATGAGTAGAAGTCATTCAAAACTACAATCAATAGTTAATATAAATACATGTGTTATGCGCGTCATAAACTTCAACTGCTTCAGAATTCTGATTGTATTGAAAGAGTCTGTTCATCCATATAGACGACTGGAACGACACCATGAAGAGAACAAGTGTTTTTTTCTTTCTTTTGGTGTGTGTGTGCGTGTGTGTTTTCCACATTTGATGATGAATAATCCAGTAGAATCCGACCCCCTCACTCCTGTTTTAAGATAAGACTATGCTGTTGTTGTTCATCGAATGCATAAATGAATGTCGACTTTGAAAACTCTCCAGGTGTGTGCGTTAAATCTGTAGCATAAAAGACCTAGAGATGCAACACATTATTATGTATTTATAATCCTTCCTCCAGTCAAAAAAAGTATTCGATGTAACGGTCAGACGATCCCAGGAACCTAACCAGTTATTCCAGATTTTTTTAAAAAATACATACATATACCGAAAAAACTTGTTTCTAGTTTTAACCCAAAGCGTATTCCAAATTTTTCTTTTCTAGAAAAATACGAATCTGCTTCCAAACTTCGAGAGAGGAATAACATAATTGATGAGTTATATTTTTCCTTAATGCACGTGCCGATTATTAAGTAGGCACTATAAATAAACTGACCCTGCAATCAATGCTTAAAATAACATTACAATATATGGGCCGAACCCGTAGGGCCCATTACGTTTGTAAGTAGCAAATAAGGCCTGTTTTCAAATTCTTACTCACTACCAAAACGCAGAAACCGTCTCGGCTCCAATCGGAAATGTTTCACCATAAATTGCAATCACATGAAAAACACGAGGATTATAGACCACGGGAATAATTTTCCCCATTTACAAATTTCTGTCCCTAGTAATGAAACAGGGATATATATATAATTTATATACACTTGAACGGAGGACTCTTCTGCTCTTCTAATCTTGTGTCGAAAAAAAGTAACGTCGTCTCTTTGTCGCTCTACGTCTCTCGGGTGCTCTCCGGCTAAGTCCGGTGACCACTACTACTAATACCCTTTTAAAGAAAAAAAAACGACGCACCAAGAAGGCGTAATACAAATTGGACACAATTCTTATGCATACAGGTTTCGACAGGAAAAGCAAAATTTTAAAGTTTGGCTGCCAATGAATGAACATGTGGCACTGCATCGCACCTTAACTGCGCAACTGGTAGTATTTTAAAGAGAAATTTCGATTCTTTACATATTTCATTCCGTGTACACAGGTAGACAGTAACTATGTCTGGCATACAGGTGTGTGAACAATATGCGCAGATGTCAGCATTTGAGAGAGGACGTGTAGTTTGGCTCAAAGAAGCTGGTTGGCCTAATCAGCGAATCGCTCGACATTTGGATAGGCGCGATCTATTTGGATAGACACCACTATAAGACGGTGTTGGCAGGAATGGGTAAACCATGGCCGAACACAGCGTCAAGAAAGTAGCGTTCGGCCTAGAGAAACGACAGAACTTGAAGACTGGAAAATCGTCAGAGCGGCACTCACAGCCCCAGATTCATCATTATCATCGATCGTACATACAACTGGTGCTTCAGTGACCACAAGGATTATTCATAGGCGGATCAGAGAGCGGGGGATGAGCTCACGGCACACCTTGCGCCAATTACCATTAACCCATTTAGGACCGCTCCATGTTTCCTTTATTGGAAATGCACCAAACAGTTTTTTAACACTTCTTAGAACATTAATTACACAAATAAGTTGTTTCCATAAAATTAAATTTATTTTTACGAGAGTTACAAAATGTTGCGTTTTCGCAACATCAGTCAAAAGCGGTATAAAAATTTTAAAAATATTAAAAGGTAAAACTATAAAAATTTTAAATTTTTTTTAAATCTTTGAAACATTTCGCATGAAGAGGTACATTACACTTATTACATACACCAATTGTTTGACTTTTACAGTGTTTACATTTTTTTGTTTATTTTCACTATTTTTAGTAATTATATGGCCCATACGGTCTTTTTGAGTTTCGTTGAGAATTAGATTTTGAATTGAAGATGGTCTTCCAATATGTGAAGTTTCAGGTAAAATAAAATTCATCTGCATTTCTTCAAGCCTTTTTATCAAAGATATGGCTCTCTCAAAGATATAGATCTCTGAAACTCTAATAAACTTATTTTAGAATTCATTACATCCATGTAGAGTATCCATTCTTCCAATACAATATGCTCCTTTGTCTTACTATATTGCTTACTTTTGCATTTATTAGAAAAAAATGTCGATTTCACCTGTGATGTCTTTAGGTGATTCGACATTTTCACATAAAATATTATCATCAATAGCTTCTTCATCCGTCAAATCATCTGGATCTGGAGGGATAATGTCGAATTATGGTTCATCATTAGCTTCTGTTGAGGACGATTCTGAAATATCATTATCATCTAGCCCATGAAAATACTCCAATGTCTCTTCCAATGTCAAAAATCACTTTTTTCTAGAGACAAACATATCTAATATGAAAAAAATACCAATCTACAGCATAAAAACTAGGCAGCACTAATAATACACATTGGAATTAAATTATACACATTGGACTGATGTTGCGTTTTCGCAACATTTTTAAAAATATGAATTTAGTAGCATAAAAACAAAAATTACGCCTTACCTGTTGAAGCCATTTTGTTCTTTAGTCTCTAATAAACTCGGAAAAAGCATCAAATCGCAAATTTAACATGTGCTGCTATCTAAGGTTATTATTTGAAATTAGTCATTTTTTCCCTTTCAAAACACCAGAAAAAAACAATTTTTTGCAAGT
>OU015497.1:158659996-158677496 GCA_907164885.2 Dolomedes plantarius | reverse complement strand
CTGCGTTATTTTCACTCTGCGTGGAACGCCGTTCCAGTGCACACTTTCGCGGTGATAGGCGTCAGCGGTAGTCTCTCGTTTGCCACCAACCGAGATGGATCGTACGCGCGCCCAATTATTTTTAAAAAAAAATTGTATTTTCTTACTTAGTCTACAAGCATGTTCATCGTGAAAATAGAATTAGAAAAAAGAAGCACTGGATTCATCCATACAACAGCGAGAGACAGGCCCTGATTTTCCATTATGCCAGGTAGGCCGAGCCCCAAAATTTTTATTTTAAAAGAAAAGAAAGAAAAAATTCCCAATTCAAAAATTTTTTATTTTACCTTTTTTAATAGCAATTTTTTTTATACATCCTTTCAAATTTGATTGATTGGTTCATTATATGTATAGTTATATGTATAGTTCATCATATGTATGTTATAGTGTATATAAGGAATAAATAAGTTTGTATTGGTGTTTTAATGATGAAGTTAATATGTTGTATTACTTTTTGTTATTTGATAATGTTCTAAGCTTCTACGTTTCAAATAGCCTATTCTTGGCAAAATGGTACTTTCATAATGATTTATGATTATTTCTTTTGTGTGTCAATTTTGGAAATTTTACGCCCATATCAGTGTTAGGGGGCCCTAATCCCGAGTTGTGCCTATAGTCCAGAATTTTCTAAACCGGGCCCTGGCGAGAGGTACTTGAAGGGAGCGTTTAATGTATGCTTGGTGGATCTCAGGGAAGATGGTGAAAAGTTTTTTAATTATTTTCGGACGACCCACTTAAAATAAACTTAAATACTTGATCATCTAAAAGTTTTGTTTTTATTTTTTATCTAATGTACTTATTTTAATAAAAGTTGTAAAAAATTATACTTACTGGTTGTATTTTTTTCGTTCTCCGTTTTTTGGCTTAAGTTCTCAATAATGGTTTCACAAATATTTTCCCAAGCAGACCGTTTCTGTATTCGGTCTTTATAGTCCTCATGACTAACACCCCAAATTATCGGGCGAGATTTTACTTCGTCGATGAAAAGTTCGACATCCACATTTTCATCAGACATCATGTAAAGAGACTTCACGAGCTCGATAGGAGATAAAACGCGCGGCAGATGTGCACTGCCCAGCAGACAAATGAGTACTACCAGCTATCGCGTTACAGGAATGTGCCGCGCGTTCCACAGGAACTTGCGGCGACCTGGGAGTGGCGCCGGCGTCCATCTGCCGCCGGCGGCACGTGTGAATCCCAACAGCAGTTTCTCTGCATTTCTTCTTATCGGAGTGAAAATAACGCAGCGTCTAGAGTATGTTTACCGCAAGTGTGCACCGGCACTTAGTTTGATTCCGATGTTTTAAAATAAAACTAAACCTACTTCTTTATACGAATTTTTCTTCTTTTGTTCAAATTTTTGAACGAGATGGATCATCTGGCAACATAATTACAGGATGTTTTACAAAGATAGATGTGTTGAAAACTCATCCAGTTGAGATTCATGTTGAATCGATATCATAATCGATTAAAATTACATTTTAAGTTTTTATGTCATTAATAAATGCAATTATTTAAATCTATTTAACATTCTTAAATACTTCAAATATATCCGAGGAAATACTTATATTAAAAATAAAGAAATTAATTAATTAAAAATTAATACCTGTATATATGACAAAAATTACACTTAATATCCATGCTACTCAATGGATAATATATATACACACACACATATATATATATATATATATATATATATATATGTGTGTGTGTGTGTGTGTGTGTGTGTGGGTGGGTGGTTGGGTGGGTGTGGGTGGGTGGGGTGTAATTCACATAAAAAAATATCTAATCTATCTTAAATGTTGTCCATTTTAATGTAGTCGTTTTAGTTTTATCACTTCTTAGAAAACAATTCATAAGTTAAACAAAGTGGTTTTGCTTATTCCAGGATTCCCATGTGTCTGCCACGGATGTATATTTACGTAATTATACAACGCTTATCACCATGGCATTCTAAAAGTGGACCCGCTCTATGGTCAGAATTGCTATCAGATGAGCAATAATTATTTCCCTATAGTAGCATTACTATATAATAGTAACCACCTTAAAACTGCAAGCTGTCAGTTCTCACGCCCTTGAACAATTTTATACTTGCATTCCCAAGTTAGAAGTCTCTTAACGGTAAACTTAGAAATTAAGAAAAATGTGTGCGTAAATAAGAAAAATATAACACATTTTATGTCACGCTATGAACTTATATAAACTTGGGAGTGAAAAATACTTTTCTGGTATAACATAAATATATATGTTTATATATAAATATAATTAAAAAACATGCCATTACTATGTCGTGCATTAAAATCTATTCGCTATATCACCTTACCTTTAACATGCCGTTTGAGACGCATTAAAATACTAAAGCGTTTACTGCAGGTATCTGAATATAAAACATACAATAAAGATATATCCCTACATAAATCCGTTTTAATAAAAGCAAGATTATTCCATTCCTTAGACTCCTTATAATTTTCATGACATGAACCACCACATAACAGAATTATATGGAATTATTGCGTGCAACTCATATTTGCCTTAAACTATGTTACTTGTATATATTAAATACCTTAACTCAACTTTACCGTATGAAACACTCTCTTTTTAAATTTTACTCGTATAGCAGCAATCACGCACATACACTATATACACACACACATATATATATATAACACACACACACACACACACACACACATATATATATATATATATATATATATGTGTGTGTGTGTGTGTGTGTGTGTTGTGTGTATCAAGTCATCATAAAATTTTATCAAAAAGTCATGGCGGAATTTATTTTCAGTCAGAAAGTTATGTTAATTTCCAAACCAATGGTAACTGGAAAATATTTTTACTATTTAGATCTTAATATTAGACAAAAACTTAAAATGCAGTATCATTAAAATATGACTATATGCATATTTTATTCTCAGTTACATTATTATTGGGTCACAAAGCTATAACTATTACTAATAAAAGCGAAAAGGACGCAATTTCCGTGGAATATAGGGCATACCTTACAAGGTATCTTTACGGAATTTATTACGGAATTTATTTGTTTTATATTTATCGAATTGTTTACAGGAAAAGATTTTGAAAAGAGCTCAAAAATTATTTTTCCTAAAAAAAAATAATTACTGTTGGGAAAAATAAATATTTCACGCACTAGAATGATCGAAAAGTTTATAATTACGTTATTCCATAAATTCAAAAGAGACATTTTTGCAAATCTTTCCGATGCATAACAGTAGAACAAAACATACAAAACGAGCTATTGTTTCAGGAGATCATAAAAAAGCATCATTCTTTAACATTTTCCTTACGGGGTGTATTAGCATGTATCCCAAAAATACGGGCCCAAGAATGAATATATATATATATATATATATATATATATATATATATATATAATCCCCTTAATGGCCGTTCTCACAAGGGGGTTTTAAATTTCCCGTCCTAAAGAGGGAATCAGAAAAATGAGCCCCGTAATCAAATGGTAAAGTTTTAATTTCATATCCCATGAAATAAAATCTGAATCACAAGTCAACATCACGAGTTTTTTCGCGCTTTCCGAAAGATCATACAACTTCTGACGCATCAGGTCAGATAGTCACCGATAACAAATTAGAAATTTTTGTCCCCCTGGTGTATAGGGTCTTGAACTCTTCGTATAAGCAAGGGCAAGGGTTCTCAGCAGCTTTTTTTCGTGACTGTCCTCGTGTGTTAATGTTGTTCCGTCCATGCTTTGTGTTATCTCCACACTATTTTGTTTTGTGTGCTCTATCGCCGCGCGCCTCGTCCTTTCTCAGTCCATCAAGATGTAACGAAGCTAAACACTCCGGCAGGTCCGTAATTTACATGTAATTTTATGTGTTCTGTAACTTACTTCAAAACGCCGTCATTGTGTGTCCAGAATAAAAACAGTTCTGAAAATCTATGGAGATTCCTTTCGACCCGACTACACAACAAATGCCTGCAGCTGCTGGGTATTACATATACATACATACATACATACATACATACATATATATATATATATATATATATATATATATATATATATATATATATATTATATATATGTGTGTGTGTGTGCGTGCGTATGTGTAAGTAATAATTATTTCCAGCAACGTAAAATTTCTTTTATGTTTACTACGTATGCACGTGAACTTTCTGTCATAACATGTTCGGCTTTATATTTGTCTGCAACATTTTAAAATCAAAGTGATTTGCTACTTGTAGTCGGTTTCTGCATTTAGTCAGCAGATTTGTGACAGCACTGTACCCAGGATCTACTCAGTAGGATGAAGGAAATGCAATTAAAAACTTTTGTACCGTTGCTTATATTGCAGAATAAAGTATCGGTCTCTGTTTCTGCAGCAAGAACTAATGGTAGCTGAGTTTCATTTTAAATTAAACTCCCTCCCCTTGGATCGTTCCAGCGGCCCCTCCCCCCTTCTTGCGGTGAAATCACATGCTTTTGGAAACCCAGGCTTATACGTAAAATGATCTTCATCTGGAGAGACTCCATTATGTCATAAAAGTGAAATACAAAATATTTTTAAATATATCACAGAACGTGTGTTTGTAAAAAATAAATAATAATTGCTGATGTGTTTGAACATTAAAGATAGATATTTGAAAATTTGTATAATATAAAACTTTATGGACTGTAGTTTCGACACATGTATCGAAAGAATTCTGTTCAACAGAATCACGTCACAATAAAATGTGCAGTCTAGTCTTTCTTTGAATATAATATTGTTAATGTGGTGGCTGTGATTCGAAAAGGGTAGTACAATGCGTTATAAAAGAACAGAACACGAATTTACTTACCACACACTTTTCGATTAAATAATACATTTATTACAATTCAGCACAGATAGAACAATACGCTGGCATTACATCGTCGTCTAAAGACGTGGAAAATATTTGGATTTTTCAATCCCCTTGCATCTGCGTCATTACTGTGCATTTTGCATACTCACAGACGTCTATATTCCAAGTGGGAAAGGTATTCACTCGCAGAGAATATATTTTCTTTTAATCAATTTTTAGAAGACTAATTACACTCCATAAGCGATACGGTCAGCCACGTGGTTCAAAATCATTTTCTCCTTAAGCTGATGGATGAGCAACTCAATCGCCGAAAACTGCACGATGACTGATTTCACACAAAGTTCTAGAACCGGAAAATCAAAAATTGCCACTCTTTTTTTTCTGATGTCATCTTTACAAATGTAAACTTTTGTAGTAGCAGAAGGTTAGTGCACGGCGCATTCATTGAAGCGTCGCTGGAGATCGTAAAAGCTGAAGAAATGTTGGGTGAAAACCAAATTCCGGCAGTCCGTAGAACGTCGACTTCCGTATCTACTCCTGTGGGAGCCCAGAGTTCTAAGTCGATGTTTTCATAACAGATATAAATACCAGAATGACTGAGATACAGGAACATGTAGCAATACTCGCTTTTTTGTCAATGCTTTTGTACGCAAGCTCTTTACATAAAGCGATAGACATTTCTGGATGCTTAAAATGCTGATTGACAGGTGATTGTTATTTAGGATAGTTTCAACAAAGTATGATAGTGGTTGCTAGTGCGATGGGCAGTAGCATTTCGGAGATACAGGCAAAGTTTATATTTTTGACTTCGAACATTTCAAGGGTGTACCTCAAATAGAAGAATTCTGGTAAAACATCGAATTTGGCCAACGAAAGACGCCGAATAACCATGAGCGGGGTCTTCTGTCGACAATCCAATCAAATGAAAGGAGTGCAACATTGACGCAAATAAAATCGCCATTCAGTGCTGGGGCATCTGCTAAAATCAGCTGTGATGACTGTATGACTGTACAACGTTCACTGCATGATTTCGACATTAATAGCCCATTTCCAACGACGTACCTTACGGGTATCCGTAGTAGTGATATAATAATCATCTCACACAATAATATGCGAATCACTTCAATTCAGAAAATATATTTCTCGAAAACACTGGTACTCACGAGACTATGTGACCATTTAATGAGAAATTTAAATCTAGTAGACAGTAATTAAGTGCATATGCCAATGAGTACTGGGTATTCAGAAGCATTCAATACCATTGCTTTCCTGAATTTGTAATCTTTGTTTTACATAAGTCTTCAAAATATTTGATTTTAAAAAATTCAGTTTTCACAAAACAAATTATTATCTATAGTAATTCTTTTAAATATAGATTAAAATCTCTTAGAGAATGTCCAAATGAAACGACATATTATCACTATCGCGCGCACACACATACACCCACCCCACACACACACACACTTATATATATATATATATATATATATATATATATATATATATACACTGCTGGCCACCCAAATTGCAACACCAAGAAAGACAAGAGATATCATAACAAAATTTATTTTGTAGATAACATGTTGACCAAGTATCAAATTATTAAATTTATAGACTTCTGTGAAGTGTGGTTCCTGACAAAATCAGTAGCCAGAGTAGCCGCGATTGTTGGAGATCACCGCTGCCACACTCCTCGGCATTGCTTCAAAGAGACTTTGGATGAGTTCTTGGGGTACAGCAGACCAAGCAGCTTCCACACGTTGCCAAACTTGATCTGCTGTGGCAGCTGGGGATGGAATCTGGGTCAATCATAGAGCAACCATGGACCACATGTTTTCTATCGGCGAAAGATCCGGAGAGCGAGGCGGCCAGGGAAGCAATTCAATCTAGCGATTGACGAAGAACCGTTGGACAATGCGTGCCACGTGTGGTCGCGCATTATCCTGTTGAAATATGGCTGTGGGCAAGCCCTGAAGGTAAGGAAAGACAACTGGCTCCAACACCTCGGAGATGTAGCGCTGGCTGTTTAAAGTACCGGCAATGCGTACTTTAGAGGTGTACGAGAGGTATGCTAGAGGTGTACGAGAGTGATATCCAATACCGCCCCACACCATAATACCCGGTGCAGGACCAGTGTGGCGGTGCATAACGCAGCTGTTCAGCATCCTCTCTTCACGGTGTCTCCAGACTCGAATGCGACCATCGTGGTGTTGCAGACAGAAGCGTGACTCGTCAGTAAAGACAATTTCATTCCATTCTGCCGTCCACATCCTTCTGTCATCGCACCATTGGCGGCGGAGACGTCTGTGGTTCTGCGTCAAGGGTAGACAAAACAATGGACGTCTTGCGGAGAGACCAATCTGCTGTAAACGACGTCGAATGGTACACGCAGACACTGGATGATGCGTTACAGACTGCATGTGCTGTGCTATGGTTCGTGATGTGACTGAGCGATCCGTCACTGCCATGCGCACAATTTGCCTGTGATTACGTGAAGCGATGCGCTGAGGTGGATGCGATCGAACACGCCAGTCCGTCGTACCCTCCTGCATCCAACGATCACATATCCGCATTACAGTTGTTTGGTTTCGTCCAACACGACTACCGATTTCCCTGAAAGATAATCCACAATCTCGGTAGGCCACTATCCTTCCTCTGTCGAACTCGGATACTTGATCAAAAGATGATCGCTGTTTTCGACGAGGCATAATTGATCGTTTTTTTGAAAAAAACACAAGAAAAACACAATTGCCAAACTTGAAATCGTCGAAATCTCCAAGCCTTAAATAGCGCTTTGAAGTGGCGCCACAGACGCGCGTGATGTGCGTCTGCGCTGAAATTCTAATCATTTGCATATCTCACCTCCGCTAATGTATGTTGTAAATTTGATGTTATTTGCATGTTTCCTTCAGGATGTTGCATTTACAGTGGCCAGAAGTGTATATATATATATACAGAGTGTCCATAATTAAACTTCCCTACTTGAAAATTGTCTACAGTCGAAACTATTGTTCAGAAAGTTACGAAATTTTGTGTAGGACATATTAAACGGGTGGGAATTTGTTTGGACGAATAAAAAAATTAATTTAATATTTCACCACCAGAGTGCGCTTTTTGATTAATTGCACTTTTACGACTAGTTCTTTACTTAAGATTTTAACATCTTTTTATCCATAGGTCACCCTAACACAATAACTCATAATCATTAAATTTTACAATCTTTAAAGTGATTGCAAAGTCGATCGGAAACTTGTTCGATAACGAATTTTCGGACAAAAGATTTGAAGGAACTGATAAGAAACAAATATGCAAATTAATTTTTGTCGACGTAGAGCAGAAGCTGTTATAAAACCTAGAAACTTTCATGGAGATTTTGTTTTCACGAGCTTGCTATTGCTAATTAGAATGTCATCGTTACGATTACCAGATCGAGCTTTGTTAGTAAAATTGTTTTACCAAAACGATAATACAGCACAAGTGGCTCTACGGGGCATGTGAAACATCTAGTCAGTCTTGATAAACCAAGAACTATACCTGATCTGAAAGACATTATTTCCCCGGACACACTGCGGTCAACTGTAGAACATGCTATCTTACGAATTCAAATGGTAGCTGAAAATGATTTCCGTCATGTTGAACATGTCTTGTTGTAATAATTTTTTTTAAATACAGTAAATGTTGGCTAAATGTGTAATTCATTAAAAAACGCCCTCTGGTGGCGAAATTTTGAACAACTTTTTTTATTCGCTCAAACAAATTTCCATCCATTCAATATGTCCTGTACAAAATTTCAGAACTTTCTGAACAATAGTTTCGACTGTAGCCAATTTTAAAGTAGGGAGGTTTAATTATGGACACCTTGTATATATATATATATATATAGAAAATATATAACTTTAAATGTGTATCACTGAAGAAGAATCTCTCCTAGTATGTATAACCCCAGAAAATATATTATACTATGTTATCTAAAGTTAAACATATTAAAAAGCAATACAAACTTACATTTATCATAAAATTAAGCAGAAGATAGGCAGTATAAAGTAAACTTTTATTAAAAATATGAATTACACTTTGGGGAAAACTGTAAAATGTATGTTTGGTTCTGTTTATAATGCCTGTATTGTTCAGCCAGCTTCTCGATTTGAAGTAAACATTTCAATTCATTTTCAGAGGAAGGTTCCATCTGAATAAATGCTTTCAGAGTTTTAATAGAGTCCATTATGGCTTTTTCCATTATGGCTGCATCAAAAATATCTTGCGGCAGGTAAGTAGAGAAAAGCCCTGGCAGTTTCCTACCGAAATTAGTGCATATGTCTTCGTTTGCATCAGAGCTTTGGCTACATACAGTTTGAAATCTGTAGAAATATTGTGCCTTGAAATATTGTGCCTTGACTTAAATCGAGAAAGTCATCCATCACTGCATTTAAAATCTTCAATACCCATTCGACGTGCCAATTCATCAGCCTTCGTCAGCACTAGGGGTCCATGTATCGGAAAATTTCGAGATCTAACATCCTGGAACCATACCAGTTGAGCTTTTTCTAGAACTACTTGGGACGCATTTCCCATGTGTTTCCTTCCTCTAGCAAATTTTGATTTTTCCCATGAATCTAAAATTGACTCCTTGTTTTTAAAATTAGTTGACAAGGCATTTTTTTAATTCCATACGCAGCTGCTAACTTTGTTTTACATTCGCTTTTCTCTACTTTCTTTAAAATTTCTACCTTTGTCTCCAAAGTTAGGGTTTTGTACTTTCCACGTGTAGACATCCTGAATTTTTACACATTCACACCACACAATGAGGAAGAAAAACTAGACCACATTCACTTGTCTGCACTGCAGTTATAGTGACGCTACCTAGAATCTGTAGTAAAGACTAGTTTTTCTGAAATTCTAAGAAAATCGATCCAAATAAAGGAAAATTGCTTTTTCGGTTTAGCACTAATAAGAAGGATAATAGCTACTAACGTTTAGCGGACATGCAATTGTCTAGGAATGCAGGCATGTGCCTCTTTACGCAGAAAAGAAATTTTGACACACAAAATAATAAATACAGTCTGTATTTTCTCCATTAAACGAGTAAAAAGAAAACAATTTTGTCAAAATTTTAGTTCGAATTAACCGAAGTGATAAAAATTTAGTTCGAATTAATGAGATATTTTTAATATTAACTCCAATACAAGTTTTTTGGGGCCTTTGGATTAGTTCGAATTAACCGAAAGTTTGAATTAACCGAGTTCGAATTAACGAGCGTAAACTGTATATATATATATATATATATATATATATATATATATATATATATATATATATATATATATATATATATATATATATATATATATATATATATATATATATATATATATATATATACACAAATGACTGAATGTTACTCAAATATTCATAAATTTTTTCCATAGATAAAAATTTATTAGACAATGTATAATTGATACAATATGTTATCACATATATTTAAATCACTAAACATTATTCATAAAAAATTTGCATAGATTTAAATTTATTAGTGAGTGTATAAATGAAACGATATGCTACGACATATATCGTCAAATCAGCGAACGTCATTCATTTCTTTATGATATTTTTGCATTCATCCCATTTAATCTCCTTCTTACTCCATCATCATCTTCCTCGCAGAGCTCCTGCCGATAATGTGTTTATTCCTCCCTATAAATAAACATAATCGAAGTTTGTGGCGACGCGGTGGCTCCAATCGATAGCGAAACAGAATCTTAAGGAATAAATCGGTTGCTATTCTTCCGAGTCAATTATCAAGGGCAGGAGAAGGGTCGTCCGTAATCAGCGGAGAATTCTCCTAATTTGTCAAACTCTGCGGAGTTTCATTTGCATCTACAAGCACCCCCCTCCTTCGAGCAGTTATTTAATTTATCCACCGAAAATAGACTATTAACCTTGTTTCGATCTCAATCATGCCTCGGACGGTAAATTAAATGCAAGGAAAGCTCAATGGAGGCAGTTATAGCGCCAAATTTCCGCCAAATGATCATTTTTATTGCCATTCCATTAATGCTGGATAAAATATATTTTTACATTCATGTTTCATTTCGAAGTCATTACTACTACCGTCATTATTATTGTTGTTCCATTAATGCTCACTAAAATATGTTTCAATCGGAAATAATGATTATTGGTATTAACATGGACGTTATTCCATTAATGGCGAATAATATGTGCTTTTGATAAAATATAAATTTTTCAATTATATATAATACTAGCTGAAAACCCGCACTTCGCTACGGAGTACATTCAAATTAAATACAACGGTCAATGTATGCAATTAATGACAAATATATATATATATATATATATATATATATATATATATATATATATATATATATATATATATATATATATATATATATATATATATATATATATATATATATTTATAAGAAAATCGTAAGGGATAATTATAGAAAAAATAATATAGAAGAAAATATTCAAATTAAATCTAATATAAAGAATACTAAAGAATATAGTACAGTTAATATAGTACAGTTTGTAGAACATTTCTTTTACTGCATTTTAATATTTTTTTGGATAATGTCCAATCGTCTGCCGCATTATCAAGAAAAAAAAATATTTTTTTGTCTATTTCGTTGTTATGCACGTGACGATAAATTTATTTAAAGTACCAGAAAAAGAAATCACGTGATCAGCATTTAATAAATTAAATTCTAAAAATGAATCGTTAAAAATTCACCAAAAATGAGGATATGGAGGTAAATATTCCAAAAAGATTTCATTTGAAAGGTATTTTTGTTATCTTTCTCGTGATATAATTTTTATAACCTTCAAATTATTATTTTAAATGCACACTTTAAAAAAAGTTTTAAAAAAAGCTTAAAAAATTAATTTTAAAAAATCTAAGAATAATTTTTCAAAAATCTTTCTTAGTGCACCCCTACACCATAAGAAGAATCGCGAAGCAAAATTTCAGCCCTTTAGGTCCAGCGGTTTGGTCTGTGCGTTGTATGTCAGTCAGTCAGTCAGTGAGTCAGTTACCGAACTTTATATATATATATAGATTATGATTTAATAATATATATAACTGAAAGATTGTATATTGTATTATTAAATATTAATGTTTCAATTATATATAATGTAATTATTAATATTATTCCATTAATGCTTACTAAAATTTTTTACGCGCATGTTTCATTGTGAAATAATTATAATGGCGATTAATTTGGACGTTATTCCATTAATGGCGGGCCAGGTGATGGCCCAATGGCTAGGGCGCTGGCATTCAGCTCAGATCCTGTGGGTTCGAGTCCCATTGTTGGCATGGATGTTTGTCGCCGTTCGAAATCGGCTTTAAACTGTAGGTCCCAGTCCCGCTGTTGGCATGGATGTTTGTAGCCGCTCGGAATCGGCTTTAAACTGTAGGTCCCAGTTTAAATATCCCTCGTGTAGCAAATAGTTTACCGTAGCGCTCCAAACCGTTAATCGCGAATAATATTTTCTTTTGATAAAAAAAGCAAAACATTTAATGCTTCAATTATATATGATATTTACATTATTAATATTATACCATTAATGCTTACTAAAATCTTTTGCGTGCATGTTTCAATGTGAAATTATTATAATTGCGATTAACATGGACGTTATTCCAGTAATGGCAGATAATATGTGCTTTTGGTGAAATATAAATTTTCCATTTATATATAATATTATCATTTAATATTATATACGTATAATTGAAAGAATATATACTGTATTGTTAAATATATAATTTTTCAGTTATATATTATAATATTGTAATTATTAATATTAATACATTAATGCTTACAAAAATCTTTTACACGCATGTTTTATTGTGAAATAATTATAATTACGATTAACATGGATTTTATTCGATTAATGGTGGATAATATGTGATTTTGAAAAAATATAGATTTTTCAACTGTATATAATATTATCATTTAATATTATATATAATGGAAAGATTATATACTGTATTGTTAAATATATAATTTTTCAGTTATATATTATAATGCAATTATTAATATTATACCATTAATGCTTACTAAAATCTTTTACACGCATGTTTCATTGTGAAATAATTATAATTGCGATTAACATGGATGTTATTCCAATAATGTTGGATAATATGTGCTTTTGGTAAAATACAAATTTTAATTCATATATATTACCATTCATTATTAGGTATATATAAACGAAAGATTATATATTGTTGAATATTTAATATTTCAATTATATATAATAATGTCATTATTATAGGTATACCATTATTGCTTACTAAAATGTTTTACGCTCATGTTTCATTCTGAAATAATTTAAATTGCGATTAACATGGACGTCATTCCATTAACGGTGAATAATATACACTTATGATAATATATAAATTTTTCAATTATATATAATATTGCCATTAAATATTATATATAACTCAAACAGTATATAATGTATTATTAAAATGTAATTTCAATTATATATAATAAGGTCATTAATATTGTTATACCATTACTGCTGAACAAAATATGTTTCATTCGGAAAAAATTATTTCTGGGATCAACATGGACGTTTTACCATTAATGGCGAATAATATGAACTTTGATAAAATATAGATTTTTCAATTATATATAATATTTTCAATTAACATATATAATAGAAATATTATATAATGTATTGTTAAATATATAATTCCAATTATATTTAAAATTGCCACTATTGTCATAAAAATAATGTTCACTAAAATGTGTTTCACACGGAAATAATGAATATTAGTGTTAACATGGGCGTTATACCATTAATAGTGAATAATACGTACTTTTGATAAAATATCATGTATATTAGTTCATGACATTCTTAGTATTATGAAAAAAGTCCTGAAAAAGGAACTAATATGGTATCCATCCCCCTCCATTTGGCTATTTTGGCGATTTTTTTGTCGCCAAGCAGAACGTGCGTTTTTGGCGACGATGAAATAATAAAATGTTGTTAACTATCCCCTATTTTCCTACTGTTGGTCTCCCTCCTGAAAAACTAGAATTACCACTAGAATTCGCCTCTATTTTAGACACTAAGATCCCCTGATATTTTTCAGTTACACTAAATAGTGCAGGCATAATGAATAAAAGAATAAAAATAAATTGGAATATACAACCAGATTGATTTGTATCCACGCTGTTTGCTAGCTCGCGAAGATGAAATGGAAAAATTCAAAAGTGGAACACAAAATTCAAATATCCATGTTGCCACTACATAATATTATTGCACTAAAGAACGTTAAAAAACCATTCATGGCGCCTATATATGGCGCAAAACACGAGAGAAAACCAAATCTGGCAACAACAAAATCCTAAAAGCAACAAAAACTCAAATTGGCAACACCAAAGTAAAACAGGTAACCCTACAACCAAAACAAAGGGTGCCAGATTTGGGTCTCATGAGGGAGAGATAAAAAAAATGCCAATAGATTACTTATATCAAAATGGGGGTTCTTAAAACACAATTAAAGTTTTCGAATTCTATTGAAATTGACAGCTGCAGCTCTTACTTTAGATCACTCTCATCTCATTTGTAATGATCGTACAGAAATATTCAGAAATACAAATTCATATTATTTAAGAAACATGGAAAAAACAGAAGTTTTTAAACGTTGTCGGATAAAATGTGGGCGAAACATAATGGCAGATAACATGCACTTTTGATAAAATACAGATGTTTTAGTTATACATAATAAAATATTTTATGCGTATTTAATTGAGAAATCTATATTATTGCTGTTATTATTATTAATATCATACTCATGTTGAAAATAATGTATCTATTGGCATTTTTTTCTAACTTGGCAGGTGCATTGTCTTTCAGGATCCGCTCACTAAACCGATTGGTTTCTTACGGTGGGGGCATGTATTGGTCAATCAACCTCGCCCCTTGGTGCCACTTCCATTGAGACCGGGTACCCCCAGAGGAGACATCTGGTGGATTCGTACCCTTCTTCCATCCACGTACCAAATGGAGAAATTTAACGTGCCCATACCCTGCGTAGACACGAGCATGTATTCAAATATAAACTACTGTTGCGGACATTATTATTGCTACTTCTTCTTCCCTACTCTATAATATACACTTTATGTACATTATTATTGCCATTACTATCATCGTCATTTTATTAATGCCGTATAAAATATATTTTAAAATATATATATTTTATTTCATGGAATTTGTACTTTTTAATTATAATTAAAAAAACTTTTATATGTACTGCATTTGGAAAACCAATATTTATGGTTTTGAAACAGCTTTGGTAAACGCCCAGGATTTGGCGCCATTTTGTTTTCCATTTCGTCACCAAATCTCAGTGTTTGGCCCAGTTCAACTTTTCCAAGATGGCGGCTAAAGTCGCGAGGAGTGTTAATTTTAATCTTCTTGGGGGTTGAGACCCTCAACCTCCCCTGCTGTAATATTGTCTATGAAAATCGGTAATTTGGCGACCGGGCGTATACTAAAGGTGTACCATGGTTTTGTATCTATTATTTTGGGCCGTGGCGGCCTCTTGGTACAACGCGCTGGCTTTCGGTGCTGAGGGTGCCCGGATCGAACCCCGACGAAGCGCCACTAAAATGCCTCCGTTCGTGGCGCCCCTTCATAGGGGCAATGCTGGTCCGCCTATACTGTGCCCCCATACTAAAATGACCATTAAAAACTGCGGTGAATTATACACGAATGTCTTCACGACAAGTGTCTCCGCATTGGTAAGAAAAAAATATTATCTTAATATTTTTCGAATAAAATGCCTTTTATTCGCCCTATTCATATAGATGTAATTATTGTTGCTTTTATTTTCATTGTTATTTTATATACGTTGGAAAATAATGCATTTTAATAGATTCATTTCTATCGAAATAATCATTGTTGTTCATATTTTTATTATTTCTCAATTTAAAAAATGCATTTTGTTCGCTATATTCACAAATGATTTGATTGTTGTTATTATTTTCTTTCCATTAAAGTAAAATTAGATAGTTTATTTATTCATGTTTCATTTGGTAAAACATTATTATTGCTATTATATTTCTACCATTCAGAACGTCTTGGATCTAAATTTCCTTAAATTGGCACTTTTATATGTCTCTTGTGCCGAAACATATCATAGAACTCTTAAAGCCAAACACCAAAGATCACTGTTTTATACGGCGATTACTAAGCCAAGTGTATCCTTTTTATATTGCAATTTCTATCCGTTCCCTGTTGTAAAATGTGACTTCTCCAGACCTCCATCACTCATTTGAGATGTTGCTTAGAGGTGGGTGAATTGCAAATTCTTTTCGCGCAATTGCTCTACAATCCCTGGACCACAAATCGGAGTCGAGAGTGGTAGACAGAGAGTCGAATTGACCCTCAGAGTATTCAGGCGGAGAAGAAGAGACACCACGTTGTTCATTTGTTTTTCGTAGGGTCCTCCCCGGTGCGAATTCATAAAAAGCTCTCCAGTTTATATTAGGAGGCTTCCCGTATGACATTATCATTTGTACGTTTTCGAAAGAAGAAAAAATCTCTCTCTCTTTGTTGTCAAATAAGCTTTCGAGTAGCAAAGGTTGACCGTAGCGATTCAAATGAAACGAAACGGAACATCTCTGTATCTGTTCGAAGTTCTAAGAGTGTGATGACTCTGTTTTCGGAAACCGTTTCATGAAAAAGTCCACATTCTGAATATTCCAGTATACTTATTTGACAAGTTATTCTGAACCTTCTCAACGAGTGTCCTAAATGCCTGACCTCACAGATTAAAGTAATACAAAGTGGTTTTTAACCATTCTGCGATGTCGTCCTTCCTCTGGTTCGAACTTCCTCTGGCTCGTTACTTGACAACTCATTTTCAACTTTGCGATGATGTTCCGACTTTCCTTAATAACATAATAGTGAACCTTTTGCAAACCCTCTTTCATGTCGTCCCTTCCACTGGCTCTATCCTCATGCATACATATTTAACACCTTACTTTAAACCTTGTTATCGACTTTCCTCAGAGTTCTACTTGTTTGAATAACATAATACAAGTCCATTCGCAAACACTCTTTATTATTGTTGCTTGTCCTGGTTATGTACGTTAGCGCGTTAATTCAACTACTCATATTTAACCATCTTACCGAGTTTCCTGAAAGCTTGACTTGCTTCAATAATATTATATTACGATCCATTTTACATACACTTTTTGATACTGTTACTTCACCTGGTTATGTACTCCAGCATGCTAATTTAACTACAGATACTTGACTCTCTAATCAAATGTCCTGAAATCTCGATTGGTTTCAATAACAAAGCAAAAGACCTTCCGCATCCTTCTTGATGTATGGTTACTTGGGCCGATTGTATACTCTCGTAGACTAAGATGACATCTAATTGTTTACCTTCTTAACCAACGAATGTTCCACTTTCTGGGCTGTCTGCGAAGCCTTTGAAGCGATCTAAAATACAATTCCGACGGGAAAACTTTTTTAAGCGCAATTTCTGCACGCTAAACTTACGGAGAGAAATTTATAGCAGCTTCTCCAACCACCTATCACCTCATTCGCGATAACGTCAAGTAATACGCACGCCACACAA
>OU015497.1:158587496-158654996 GCA_907164885.2 Dolomedes plantarius | reverse complement strand
TAAATATAATTGTGCATTTAATTTTTTTTGTATTAACCTAAAGTTTTAAATATTTTATTCTTCCTATTCTGCCTGTTATGTTTTTATATTTTTGCCTGTTTTCACTTTATTTTGTGGTCTTTGAGTATGAAAAATAAGTGTGATTTTCAAAAATTATGCAAAGTTTTGTGGCAAACACTTTAATAAACAATCTTGTTAAGTTTGGAAGAATTCAGGAGGCAATAAATGCGAATGGAGCATTTTGAAAAATTCTAGGATTTTTGAAGAATTTTTTTGAAAAACAGGTTTTATTCACACAAAATACTTATTTGTGAATTCTAAGTGTCCTCAATGTACTAGAAAATAATATTAAATATTCTCCTTTTTTATGTACAGTAAAATATTGAATATTACATAAAAACAAGGTTAAGGGTCCCTTGTCCCCTTAAATGCAGCTCTTCTTTACTGCCCGAAAATAAAGGGAAAACGAATATGTATCCCTAGTGACTCACGATCTTGAAAATATGGCTGTCTTGAGAAGTAACACTCTTCTAGCGTAGGGTCTCTGCTAGAAGAGTGTTACATCTCATAATAGTCATATTTTGAGGAAGAGCTAAAGAAAAAATGAAATGGCTCTTCCTGAAAATATGGCTACTTTGAGATGTAACACTCTTCTAGCAGAGGTGCGGCATTACGACAACAAAATATAGGTTACTGGGCTAAAGATATCCACCTACGGATCAGTGGGACTGAATTAAGGCGGGATTTTACAATCAAGTGACATGCGAACGTTTTACCTTCACTTCAAAGTCTACTTCTAGTATGGACGCCGATTTGCTGCGCCTTAAATGCAGCGCTTCTTTACTGCCCGAAAATAAAGGGAAAACGAATATGTATCCCTAGTAACTCACGATCTGCTATAGAGGCCTTAAGAAAACCTTAACCATTACCCATTCCGCATCAAAGAGCTTAGAATACTTTTCGTGAGGCTGGATATAGATGGCAAGCGAACGAGGGTATACCGTTTAGGTACTCCTCCCAGAATATGGCTCAATAACTGAGAACCATAGCCGAGAATTTGGGACACTGTGTGTAAATCCGAAAATTAAATGAAGAAATAATAATAATAAACAAAATCACAACCTTCCAAAAAACAATGTTGAATATTTGACAACGAAAAGAAAATTATAGTTGATAAGAAGTCAAGCACAGTTCGTAGATCCAATAACTTACACAGCATACGTCGCTCCTCTGCTAGAAGAGTGTACATCTCAATATTGCCATATTTTCAAGAAGCACCATTTCACTTCTTCTTTATCTCTTCCTGAAAATATGGCTATCTTGAGAAGTAACACTCTTCTAGCATAGGATCTCTGCTAGAAGACTGTTACATCTCATAATAGTCATATTTTCAGGAAGAGCTAAAGAAAAAATGAAATGGCTCTTCCTGAAAATATGGCTACTTTGAGAAGTAACACTCTTCTAGCATAGGGTCTCTGCTAGAAGAGTGTTACATCTCAAAATAGTCATATTTTTAGGAAGAGCTAAAGAAGAAATGAAATGGCTCTTCCTGAAAATATGGCTACTTTCAGATGTAACACTCTTCTAGCAGAGGTGCGACATCACGACAACAAAATATAGGCTACTGGGCTCTTGTGTTGACGGTATACCCTAGACATGGGGATGGCTTGATACCCGATACCTTCTTGCAAATGAAATGAAATGCTACGTTTTACTACACACCCCAGGGGAAATATCTCGAAGGATCCTATCCCCCCCCCCCAGAGAGTGTGGATGTAAATTTCCTGTCTACAGATTTAGCGTGCTCGTATCCAGCCTAGACACGAAGGTATTTAATTGAGCTCGTCAGGATTCGAACTAAGGATCATCCTCCCGTAGCTCCAACTCGCTGATCCCTAAGACATATCGGACACATCTCTATTAGTTACAACTGTATAAATGAACCTTTAATCTATATATGAGGCGGTGAAAGGCAAAGTGGTGTAAGTCAGTAAGTCAAGTTGTGTAAGTCAAAGAGTTTAACTGCAGAAACTACAAAAAATCCATCATAAATTGAACAAATTATAATTCATAACAATTATTACAGTACTGCAAATAATAACTATTTACAATTCTACTATAAATTGAACATGAAGATTACATATTTACCGTCAAATGAAAAAAGTTGAAAATGTGACTTACACCACTTTGCCTTTCAACGCCTCATATATAAAGCAGTTCCGTAACTGACTGATGACTGATTGACTGACTGACGGACAGATAACGCACAGACCCAAACCGCTGGACTTAAAGGACAGAAATTTTGCATGGCGATTCATCTTATAGTGTAGGGGTGCACTAAGAAAGGTTTTTGAAAAATTCTTAGATTTTTTTAAAATAAATTTTTAAGCTCTTTTTTAATTTTTTAAGATTTGCATCTAAAATAATAATCCGAGGGTTATAAAATTTATATCACGAGAAAGACCATAAATATTCCTTTAAAATGAAATTTTTTTCGAATCTTTACTTCCAATTTTTTGATTTTTGGTGAATTTTTAAAGATTAATTTTTAAAATTTAATTTATTAAATGCTAATCACGTTTCTTTTCTTTTTCTAATACTTTAAATTAGTTTTGCGTCACGTGCATAACAACGAAATAAATTGACAAAATTATTAAAATACGGTAAAATATAAAATTTAACCACTAGACAAATTGAGATAGAAGTTTTAAAGAATTTAATTCGAAATAGCATGTTTTATGGATATTAAACATCCAAATTAATTGCATACATTGACCATTGTATTTGACCATTGCATTGAATTTGAATATTTTCTTTTACATTATTTTGTCTATAAAAATATCCGCTACAATTTTTTTTATATTTTTTTTTCATTAATTGCATACATTGACAGTTGTATTTAATTTGAATGTACTCCGTAGCGAAGTACGGGTATTCAGATAGTAAAAGTATATAATGCAATGTTTAATACCGCACAACTCAAATTCAAAGTGTGGGAAAAAAACAATACCACATCACTTTAAATGCTTCAATGTGTTATATTTTTAATTAAATGTCAAGAAACTATATAAACGTCAGTGTTTTTACTAATATTTCAAATTGAGCATTCAAGAAAATCTTGTAACGTCATTCGAATGACTTTCTAAGACTGTCAAGAATGACAAAGAGGGAATAAATACATTTAATTAGAAAAATAACTAATGGTTTCAGGACGTAAATGAAAGCCAAATCGAAAGCTCAAGTCATTTCTTACCCTCTGTAAAAATTCTCGAAATCCAGAGCCCTATCTGAGGCTGAATCCAATCTGAAAGCTGAGATGGACGCCATAAATCAAAATTATACCCTTTCAAGAGAAATTATTCCACGAAAAGGAAATTCAATTAAGCGAAATTTAAATTACAAAGTATAATTTAGGGACATGTTAGAAAATGGCGCTTGGTCTTTAAAACATTTCTCATCTGCCTGCACCCCAAACAGGATAGCTTGAAAAGCCATTAGTTTCTGGAACGAGTGAGCATTGTGAAATCTATATATTACAAATCATGCAGCCGGACGCTGCGAGAATCCATCAATGTTCCTCTGACTTATGGGGCATAAATTTAAAATACGTTGCTCATTAATTCTGGTAGTTAATCAGCAACACTCCTTTTGATAGGCCCGTTCAGGGGTTTTCAATTAATCACCCGCTGGTAAACCGTCAGCAGCATCGTGGGAAATAAGCCTCAAGTACCGCGTGGTCATCCGAGTTGGAGATATTTTTCAAATCTTTAATAAGTGATTTATGGTTTTTCGAGTCTGTTTGCAAGATGTTAAAATGAGGAGGTAAAAAAAATGTGCATAGAGCTTGTTCTTGAGATGAATTTTTCGGTATTTACCGAGGAAAAATTTATGCAATAAGTTTTTTTTTTTCTTCGCGTTTAATCGTTTAAGTTGGAAGAATTATGCAGAAAATTTCCAAAACAGGCAGCGTTAAGAGGAAGTAAAATTAACTCACTTTTGCAAAAGGCTGATCTTTTAAGAAATTTATAAAGTTTCCACGACGTGATGTATTAAATAATTTAAGGAAAATATAACTTAAATATATAAACGGACGTTGGACCTTTATAGAATATTTTAAGTTTCGCCAAAAAATTCAAAACGTTGAAGTTGAAAATCATTAATATTAAGGCTGGGTAGTAGCCCAACTCAATGTTAAAACTCATTACAAAGCTTTTGGAATCTAATAATATAAAGCACTTGAGTCTACCGTAATCACATGCACCATTTTAAAATTGTAGTGTCTATTCATGCCGCGCTGTATACTATAAAAATGAAATGTTGTTTTAGGTGTATTGCAAAAATGGACACATAACTAGAATGTTACAAAATAATTTGTAACTTACAGGGATACTCAAAACAGCTTAATTCGCTGCGCAGAAATATTACACCTTGAAACAGGTAGCCTTCTCGACCTGAAGCATCGTTTCGCGTTTACAGCGTACATCTGTACTATAGAAACGGTAACCTTAAATTGTTTTCCATCACTAAATTGATTTATTTGAAATTCACCGCAAGATAGCTCTATACAATTTTGGAGAGTAAGTTTTTCTTATATTTGATCAAATCGCTCTTCAAAATATTTAATTTAGATCAGTGTTTCTCAACCTTTTCATATCTACGCGTATCAAATATATATATATATATATATATATATATATATATATATATATATATATATATATATATATATATATATATATATATATATATATATACCTAGTAAACCTAGTAAAATACTTTCTTCACCTATTTTTTACAAGCCGTCTGCGTCTTCGCCCCTAAAAATTCTCAACAGAAGACCACGCTTCCCTCAGGTTGAGAACCACTGATTTAGGGTCAAAAATCTAATTTTTTTACCCCAGATTGAAACGTCTCTTTTTTTTTCAAATAACATGAAATTGGATAAATTGAAGAATTGCTGATAGGATAATAAAGTAATCGAGTTTATCTTCCTAAATCACTTAAATATTTTTTAAAATTACGCTCACTCGTTCGCTCTTCCAGGGCTGAATGGGCACGTGTCCGGTTTTAGCTCATGCTATTTGCCACAAAGCTTTATGCCACAAAGGTCTGAGTAGACAACTGCCTTCATACCACCCCAATTTAGTTCCAGCATTTTCAAGGGAGATATATATATGACCGTGGTGGTAGCTAGGGAGGGGGTTGTTTGTACTCTTTTCCAATCCTTGAATCTCCATGGACGAACTTTACAGCCTAGAAAATCAGTGGCTGTCATCGGGACTCGGAACCGAGCATCTCAGCACCGAATCCTGACGCAGAAACCACTATGTTCCTCGGGATTCAGAGCTACTGCTTCGGATAGATTTTGGAGGAGGTATAAAAATATGAGTCGCTTTTTTCTGTCCAATCAGGGTTCTCCGCTGCTTTCTCTCTAAAAACCTGCACTAGAGGGTTTGGCCCAGGAAGTGCAGTTAGACACATTTTCTTATGGTCTTTTGGTTCTGAGTTCTGAGTTTTGACTCTTTAAATTAAATTTTTAAATGTTTTTTTTTCTTTTATTATTAGGAATGACCGTTATATACAGACAATTTTAAGGGATATCAGTATTTAAATAAAGAAAATTATAATTTTCTGCTTGAAACACTCGTGGAACAAAGTGGTTGATAATGCGACATTTTGTAAAAAGTGTAGTCATGCAACTTACCAAACACAGTCATGACCTGCTCCCTGGAATCTTGACCTGCCAGTGACGTCACGAGGCATGTGTATTTTCCACTCAACTCCGTCGACGGCCTGGGGATTTTCAGGGCCCTGAACCTCGAATAGGCGTCGGCCGTATTCACTGTGAAGTCCATGTCGAGCCTGTTCTTCAGCACCCCCGACGTGTGGCGCGTGTTTAGCTCCGGGATCCACTGGTACACCGGTTCCAGCTTGTCTTCGAAGAACCACTTGACAACCAGCCTGAAGTCGTTCTCGTTATAAACATACTCGCAGTCCAGAATGACGGATTCCTCGGTGCCGTTTCTCACCCATCTCGGAACGGAAAGCCTACGTATTTCCACGGAATGAGTGACTAAAATAAAGGTGAGAAAATTACGTCAGCTTTACGTATAAAATAAGACTCAAACATGAAAAAAAAGTATCATTCACAGAGTTAGGAAATAATTAAAGCTTAAACGTTTTTACCATAAATGCTCTACTACCTTTTATCACAGTTTCTTATTAGCGATTGAAAAAATGATCATTCGTTTTTAGAATTTGACTTGGAGCTACGTGTTTTTTAATTTGCTCTGTTTAAGAATTGCACGATTGATTGCCACTGACCAATCTATTAACCAGACTAACACACACCAATGTCCTAACTAAACTGACAACAACTATTCTCCTTAATAGGTTAATAACTCAGTTCAACCAACACTGACTTATTCCTCAAATTAGCCAGTCTCCACCAATGACCAATACCCCGCAGAGTCACCAGTGACCAGCAACAAGACCAATGATGATCAATCTTCCAAACAGAACAACACTGATCAATCTCCAACCATACCAACAATGACCAGGCCTTCTCATTAAGATTAACGCTGAACAAATCCTAACTAATAAGTCAACATCACAAAGAGACTGAAGGCTCGATAAATTTTTACAGGCTAATTTCCAAATTAGACCAACACTACCTAATTCAACCAAGTACACCAGCAATGACCAATATATTTAGGAGACTACAGTCAATAGTCTTCCAACACGACGAATGATACCTAGTCTTCCAAACAGGCCAATACCGAGCGATGTCTCAACCATACCATCTAATCTCTCATCAAAATGAACATTGACCACTTTCCTAACTAAAAAAGCAGCACTACAAGAAACTAACATCACAGTAAATTAAACAATAAAATGTACTAAAATTGCGAGAATACTCCGTAGTTCTATGTCCTGAAACTTATACTGTACACCAAGTTTTTATATTATTCTCGAGTTTTTTGTTAACATGGATATCTGTATACGCTCGGAACAGCTTCAAGCAGTGGTGTTGGCCGATTTAACTCACATGTAGCAAAAGATGATCGCAGTGCTATCAACGAACCAACCAACACTACAATTAAAAATTATATGGAGTGTTCTATATTTGGCATGTTCAACATATAAAATTGACTTGTGTTATATATTGCATATAAATACTATTCATGACTATAAATATTTGGACCAAGACGGTTGTTGGATATATTTTCAACAAAACAGGTACGATGTATACCTAACTATATCATACAGAAGCTGTACACACATTTTTTAGACGATGTATATTGTATTCACAAACTAAATTACATAAAATTCTTGTGTTTTAAATGTTCTATTTGACATCCCTTATTCTGAACTATATTTCGACACCGCAATTTCCAGGATAATAATGCCTTCTGAAGTGTCAGAAGAGGTATTCTATCCCTTTCCTCCTGAACAGCTTTCCAGAGTCCTGTAAGGGTTTTGGGACGACGTTTGGATAATGCACATTTTAAAAGTCCGAAAGCACAAAAATCCATAGGTGATACATCGGGAGATTTAGTAGGGATATAAGTGAAGGGTGTGGCCTTGATACCAGTTTTTTGTTCCATTTCTTTTAGGAAATTTACAGTGGATTTTGATGTGTGACTGCTAGCTTTGTCCTGATGGAGTCTCACAGATTGATGGCACTGTGGGTAAATCGATGGTATTTCATTCAGAAAAATCGGCGATAAAATATGTTCCTGATAGTATTTGGAGTTAATCTTGACATTTTTTTCACTCTCTTTATTTTTAACTTGCCATTATAAGTAAAACCAGCAACAATCATGAATCCATTGAAAAACTTTCTTTCGATTTTTGAACCATGTACTTAAATTTTTTTTCTCCCCTTTTATGATAAAAAGGTCTCTTTTTTTTGTTGCAATCATTTAAATACACCCATGATTCATCTATTGTGACAATTGTTTTCCATTTTTCTTTGGATAAGTGTTTCTCATATAGAATTCTGCAGCGTGTCCTGCGTTCAGCGATATGATTTGGAAGAAGACGATGCACATTGCGTTTTTTCGCTTTCTTAAAATTTAAATCAACGTTTATCATTTTGTTTACAGTGGACACCGAGCATTTTAATGATTTTGCAACTGTCCTTTGACTAGGGGGATTTTCTTTCAACATTAAACAACGTACCTTTGAAATAGTCGAAGATGTCCGTTTTTTCCTTGGATACTTGTTTGGAATTTTTGTCCCACTTGAGGCTCCAATTTGACGGTTTTTTTCCTTTCTTGTTGACGAAATTACCTATCGACGCTTTAGATATCACAAAACCATGACTCTCACGTCGTTTTTGGATAACGGAGTATGTATATTTCTCTTCGGAAAGAGCATAAATGTAGCCTTCGAACCACTGCTTTGTTAAAAACGCCATTTTGAATAAAAGCAAAACTTTCAAGCCGCAGAAGATAATTTTGACTTTTAAAAACATAGTACAATTGCAATTATTTCTTTTGCAGCAAGCAATTTTTTATTACCGCTCACCAAAATCGTCTAAAAAATGTGCGAACAGCCTCTGTATATGTCAAAATCATAAAACATTTTTGCAAGATTCGTGAAGTCGTTGGTAGATATATTTAACTGACAGTAGCTAAAATAACATTATCTTAATAAACTAGCACACTTTTTATTATATATTGTTTTGTTGTTACTATCAAATCTAGTTAAAACACATTAATTTGTATACTGACAAAAATGAAATAAAACTTTTTTTAATTAACAGACTTTTGTACAAAATGGAGCAAACTTTTCGGAAAGATTTAACAACGAAAAAAAAATAATACTGAAAAGAAATTGCTTACAATTTGCACAGAATAAATAGATTATTTAGTAAAACAGCAGCAAAGAAAAATACAATTTATTAAATTCAGCGTATCGAAGAAAATAACATAAATAGATACAAATATAATATTTCAAAGGAAATCAGAAAGCATTGTAACATTAATAAAAGGAAATCCATGTTTCAAATTCCCAAAAACAATATGTTTCCTCGGAATAAACGTACTTGCATTATTTTTCTCGAAATGCATTAATATTAGGAGAGAGAGGAAATGTAACGTTTCGTTATTTTCTTTCTTGATATATAATCTTTATTTTGCAAAGCATTGGAAGCGGAGATGGGGAGGCAAGGATTAAGGCTGACAAAAATAAAAGGCAACATAATCTAGGTAATCAGATAAGATTTCATTGATTATTATTTCGTTTTGTTTTGTTTTCAGGGTACATTCAATTCCTCTCGTCCATGATAAAAAAAACAAAGTGCAATTACGTACTGTAGTAGTTTATATGATGGGACGTATCTGGTTGAATTAGCAGCATTTTGTTACAGTTAGAGTACATAGAATGAATAAAAATATGATCCAAATTATTTTCACTTCTGATTTTTATTTTGTCATATATTGCAAACGCCTTTAACAACGATACACATTTTTTTAAAACAAACTTCTGGTATCTTATATATATATATATATATATATATATATATATATATATATATATATATATATATATGTGGAAACTACGTTGCAATTTTCGTAAAATATCGTTTTGATAATTTTTAAGATGTAGAAATAAAAGAAATATTATAAAATCCAATGTATCTAAACTTTTTCAAGAGCATCATTATATTGCAACCTTTTCCAGGAGCATTTTGCTCCGATTAAGGCATGGTCGTTACAGTGTTGTCCCATCTTGGGGAGCATTGCTGGCTCGCCTAATTGGTTCTCCCATAGTAGAGTAGCCACCAAAACTTCGCGGTGACTAACAAAAGTCGATTGTCTCACAAATGCTGCTTCCATATTAGAAAATAAGAAATTAAAAACCCAGTTTCGCACATTCAGGTAAAAGCGAGTGGAAACAATGTAAACTTGCAAGACTGACACTTTTAAAAAAAAATTATATCCAATTTTTAATATATAAAAATATAAATAAAAATATTACAAATGCAACATAATAAAATTTTTAAACATATTTTTTATTAAATAATTCAGTATCATATAAATTTACTTCAGTCTATCCGTGACCCCTCCATTTTTTTTTTCTTACATGACCCAGCTGTGGGTTGTACGTAACACTATCTACGGCACGAAAATGATTGGTTCATCGAGGCACATTTCTACTGCTCAACGCGTCGTCTGATGGGTCATCAGCCAAGAATGGGCGTTCGCTAGAAATAGTAGGAGTAGTAGTATTATGTGTAATCTCTTTAGAATGAATAAATATACCTAAAATATCTTGTTTCAGTTCTAAATGTTATTACTTTTGCATTCACGTTGTCCTTTCCAAATGAGGTTTTAAGGCTTTTTACTGGATCATTTTTACAGAGAGTTGAATCCTTCCATTGAGCTGTGCTTTCCGGAAATGTATATATGAAGGCAAATACCATTCTGTACCGTGAAAGTTGGCGCACTGTGTTTTAATTAAATTATACAAAGATGAATCGATGAAATAAAAATTTCAACCGTAAGTGTTAATACTTGCAAAGTACGATATTTTAAATATTTCGCATAAAAAAGATTTTTCAGCATAAAACCTTCAGCATAAAACCAGCAGAAGCCTGCTTCAAAATAAATCACAAATAAGTCACAAAATGATTTTTTTTTAAAATCTGATGCAGAGGCACCTGTTGTGAAACATTCGCCTTTTGTTATTCACCGAAGTCTTGCTTGCTACTTTAATTGTGGGTGCACCATTCATGTTAGTTAGCATTGTTACCAGTGAAGGGACAACACGGTAGTGAAAAAGCCTTACTCTGGATTGGAATCCAAGCCCACCACGTGGAAACTCACGACGCTAACCACTATATAGAAAACTAGCTGAAAACCCGCACTTCGCTACGGAGTACATTGAAATTAAATACAATGGTCAATGTATGCAATTAATGCCAAAAAAATAAATATATATATTTATAATGAATACGATCAATGCATACAATTGATGTAATATATATATATATATATATATATATATATATATATATATATATATATATATATATATATATATATATATAAATATATATTTATAAAATAATCGTAAGGGATATTTTTAAAGACAAAATAATGTAGAAGAAAATATTCAAATTAAATCTAATAGGCCATACTAAAGAATACAGTACAGTTAATATAGTACAGTTTGAGGAATGTATCTTTTACTGTATTTTAATAATTTTTTGGATAATGTCCAATCGTCTGCTGCAAGAATTTTTTTTAGTCTATTTCGTTGTTATCACGTGACGATAAATTTATTTAAAGTACCAGAAAAAAAATCACGTGATCAGCATTCAATAAATTAAATTCTAAAAATTAATCTTTAAAAATTCACCAAAAATCAGAAAATGGAGGTAAAGATTCGAAAAAGATTTCATATTAACCGCATTTTTATGATCTTTCTCGTGATATAAATTTTATAACCCTCAAATTATTATTTTAAAAGTTACTAAAAAAGCTTAAAATTTAATTTTAAAAAATCTAAGAAGAATTTTTCAAACATTTTCTTAGTGCACCCCTACACCATAAGAAGAATCGCCATGCAAAATTTCAGCTCTTTAGGACAAGCGGTTTGGTCTATGCGTTGTATGTAAGTCAGTCAGTGCGTGAGTCAGTCAGTTACAGAACTGTTTTATATATATATAGATGATATCTAGTGGATGGAAAACATACGTGAAAAATACTATATCCATATCATAAGTCTATTTCAGGTAATCTGAAGGGTCGTAAACAATTTTCTTGAAAAATGTGTTTTTTCAGAAAACACAAAGTTTTCACTTGTATTGAAATTCATTGTTGCTATTCTTCATTAAACAAATCTAATTTTCCTTTCTAATGATTGTTAAGAAAAAAATAAATAAAATATTTACAAATAGATATTTACATTCTTTAAAAATATAAGAAAAAAATTCGGAATTTTCATCAATATCAACATTTTAAACGTAGTCGGATAGTTTTTCGCCCTGTGTGATGTCGGTGACTCAATAAACTAGTACCTCGTCACAAATGTGATAGACATTACTGTCAATTAGAAAAGTTAAAGATTACCTCCAAACGCTTCACGGGGGTGGAAGACAATCCGGATTTGGAGATTTATACTAAAGCAGTGGTTCTAAACCTTGAAAGGCGTGAAGAATATTCAGGGTGGGTGGGGGATGGAGGTTTTGCAAAAAAAAGTAGCGGAAGAATGTATTTTAGTAAGGTTCGTTATTATAATATATATATATATATATATATATATATATATATATATATATATATATATATTATATATATATATATATATAGATATATATATATATATATACATATATATATATATATATATATATATATATATATATATATATATATATATATATATATATATATATATATATATATATACATATATACATATATATATATATATATATATATACATATATATATATATAATATATATATATATATATATATATATATATATATATATATATATATATATATATATATATATATATATATATATATATGGAATATGTATACGGGATTATAAACACTTCAGAAACATATAATGGAGTAATGTAATTTTAAGTTCTATAACGTATGTTTTAAGCCATGGAAAAAATGATAATTTTGATCTCCGAGCATTCTTAAGGAACTAAACACGTCAAAAATATTATCTCTTAAATTTAAATACTGTTAAAATATCTTCACTATTTTCCCGATGAGGTTAGTATTTTCCCATATGCGTGGGGGGGGGGGGCACTTGTTCGAAAACTTTTCGTTCATACACCTCGATGAATTGTACACATTTTGCAACCATTTAACAGCCAAATGTTCTTCCCAATCGGGAACATAATTTTATAAGAAGCGTAAAACTTGTTTTTTCGGCTAATAACAATATTCGCATTTTTCTTAAAAAAACTAAAGTTTGATTTGAGTATTTTAGCAATATATTTCTAAGAGATAAAAAAAATGTTAAATATGGCCAGCTTTAAAAAAAAACAAAAAAAAAAACTTTTCTCTTTTTAAAAAAAATCTTACTTTCATATTACTTACATTTCAAATTTGCTCAACAGAATTTTTTTGCAATCAGAGAAATTAGTCCGGATCTATAAACAGCTCTATTTAATAAAAAAGATTGTTACATTTTCACAGGATGAAAAATATTAAGCACGTTTCCAAATTGTCGTCCCAGGTCGGGAGATCCACTCAAGTTAACCAATATAAACTCCCGCTGCATAAAGTAATATGGCTCTCATCACATTTCTAGCTGTCCAGTTCTGTTCTAACGAATAAGAAACAGGCAATCTACACACAAAATCCGTCAGAAGGAAAACAAAATGACATAGTGCTAAATAAATGTATCAATCTCGAAGAAAATATTCAATCGTAAAAATTAAAATGCGATTAAACTACAATCAATTTTTTTTTTTTTTCAAATTCAGTTAGCTAGGAAAAGACTTCAGTTAATATAGCAATAAAAATTAATCTTGCTTGTAAAAATGTAATATACATCGAAGTGTTATTTTGGTACAATAGTTCAACGATTGCGCAAAAATCAGTTCTAGTAATCAAAGATAATTAAACAAATGATATAACATATCAGCTGTATTTTTATTTTAGAAGAAAATTTATAACTTTTACGCATTTTACTCACACTCTCATTTACAAAAAATACTGAGATGAAAACGTGACCTCAAAGTTTTCTTAAGGAAAAACAAAAAAAAGTTCTGTTTGAGTTTAATAACTGGCGGCGTATCTGGAGAGAAAGTTGCACGAGAAAAGAAGGAAATCATATCGGTAAGAAAAACAGAATGCTTTGAAGCATAAATAAAATAAACATGTTTCCCTTTTCGCAAAAACAAATGTTTTCTCAGGATCAAAGTAGTATTTACATTACTCGCGCTGAAATACATTAATATTTTGAAACGGAGAAAGTATTTGGAGATTTTTCTTTTGCCAAATATAATCTTTATTTTGCGAAACACGCGGAGTCTAAAAGGGAATGATTAAAAGTTTTAAATTATCCTATTTCTAACTGATTTAAGGAGCCTATTTATTTTCTTTTACCTGATATAAAGGTCTCCCAACTCTGCGGACCGCATCGTATTATGTTTAGCTCCAATTTAATAAAACATTCTCTCACAGCAATAAAACATACTGAATAGTAATACTTAACATGCTATACACATTGTCTAGTTTTTAGTGTCGCAATCTTGAAAGTACTTTCGTGAGCTCAAATCTCGATTAAGGGCGTACAGAACCTTGAATCTCGACTACAAATATGTATATAATGACTATAAATATGGTATATATATATATACATAAATACTAGCTGAAAACCCGCACTTCGCTACGGAGTACATTCAAATTAAATACAACGGTCAATGTGTGCAATTAATGCCAAATATATATATATATATATATATATATATATATATATTTATAATAAATGCGGTGATCAATGTATACAATTGTTGTGTAAAAAAATAAAAATAATATATATATATATGTATATAAATCGCAAGGGATATTTATTTTTTTTTTGGATAATATCCAATCGTCTGCTGCATTAGAAAGAATTTTTTTTTGTCTATTTAGTTGTTATGCACGTGACGATAAATTTATTTAAATTACCAGTAAAAGAATTTCGGGATCAGCATATAATAAATTAAATTCTAAAAATTAATCTTTAAAAATTCACCAAAAATTAGAAAATTGAGGTAGAGATTCGAAAAAGATTTCATTTTAAAGGAATTTTTAGGATATTTCTCGTGATATAAATTGTATAACCCTCAATTTATTATTTTAAATGCAAACTTAAAAAAAAGTTACAAAACCAGCTTAAAAATTTAATTTTAAAACATCTAAGAAGAATTTTTCAAAAATTTGTCTTAGTGCACCCCTACACCATAAGAAGAATCGCCATGCAAAATTTGAGCCCTTTAGGTCCAGGGGTTTGGTCTGTGCGTTGTATGTCACTGAGTCAGTCAGTTAGTCAGTTAGTTACGGAACTGTTTTATATATAGATAATGACTATAAATATGGTATGATTTTAACCACAAAAACTCAAATAATATTAGAAAGAGAAATTTTCTTGCTTCATACATATAAAGTACATATTTTTAAATATGTCATATATAAAAATGGAAATGATAAATCTACAAATATTTTCCAAATTAGCGTTTAGAATTTTATATGATTGCCTGCTAATATTGGATTTGCGTGCAGCATTACTTTTAAAATATCAATAGGAAACTGATAAAACTACACTAGTATGTATATTTCATGATACTCTACATTTTAAAATCAGAAAAATGTGCAATTCTGGAAGTATTTTTTTATGTGGGAAAATTATGCAAATAATTGCGATAATTTTTTATGTTTTCAAGTTTTATGCTCAATTTTTAATTTAAATAATATTTATTACAATTTATTTCGGTTTACATTACAGGTAAATATATTTCAAGTATATTCTGACCATTAACTATTTTCTTTAAGCATATATATTAATTATATGACGAACGCAGTACTTTGTGATTTTTAATCACCAGTTAATCATATAAAATTCTAAACTACTAACTTAAAAATTATTTATAAATTTCTAATTTCCATTTTTATATATGACATATTTAAAGATATTTGCTTTATATGTATAAAGAAAGAAAATTTCTTTTTCTAATATTATTTGAATTTTTGTGGTTAAAATCATACCATTTTTATTGTCACTTCGTCAAGCTTCAAGGTCCTGTGCTCCCTAAAGCCTATGAAATTCTACTGCTGCCCCAACGTAGAAATATATAAAAAATATATTTGCTTTAAACTGAATTTAAATTTTAAACATTTATGCTGGTATGCATTTTATAATGCGCGTAATTGCATTTACGTAAAGATACATATTATGCAAATAAATAATTTCAAAATGCCGTACATAAAAAAATAAATACTTTGTCACCTTTAGACATGAATTCCCCACGAACAGAAAACGACTACACAATAAATGACACTACGGCAGAAGAAATTTGCAATGTGTCCATTAACAACAGAAAGCCGTTACTCAAGCTGAAACAGGATTGTTACATTTTGTTCTTGTCTCAGTTTTTTAATTTTCACAGAAATACAACTGACAGCGGAACGTAGACAAATTTGCGTTCTTTTGTGTAACTAAGATGCTTCTTTTTATCGTAACCTAATCGTTTTCGACAGAAAAATATCCTCTACGGAGTAGCACTGGTTAGGAATTGTGCAGGCGTGTTTTGCCATTTATTAGATCTTAATATTAAAATGTATAACTGCTTCATTGATATTTTTGACCCATTTATACTGACTTCGCCCATTATAAGGGTCCATTGTTTATAATTAGTAGCTTAAAATACCCTACTACCATCCATTATGCTATTTTTTTCATTTCATTTAAATAAACTTCCTTAATAAAGTGTTGACATTTTCAGCCGAGTTCTCCCTGTAATAAAACGATTGTGATCTGACATTCAATATGTATTTAAATTTTCTCTTTATTTTGGGAATTAAATCTCCTTTTTAACCCAATAAAATGTTGTATTTTTTTTCAAAAACCTTAGTGAGCGAAAAGGGCATAAGGAGAACCCTAACGTAAAATTAGAAGATACAATAGTAAGTCAATGGGTGAGTGGCATTTGGTTTTTACTTACACACACACACGCACATTTATATATATATATATATATATATATCTATATATATATATATATATATATATATATATATATATATATATTAATTATACACATATATTTATAGATAGATAGATAGATAGAGATAGAGAGAGAGAGAGAGAGTACAATCGTAACACAATCGCAATACTCATTTGGAAAAAAAATAAACATTCAAAAAAATTTGCTCCTTCTGTTTTGGGCCCATTTTACCAAAACTTGGTATTTATATGTTTCTTGAGTTGTACTCTCCTTTAAAAATAATTCGCTTGAAATTTAATGATTAATACGGTTTTAAAATCTTTTGGGGCGTTTTTAAATGTTTTTTCAACCCCTTCAAGTCCGCATTGTTTAAAAATATTTCTTAGCGAGCACCGTAGTAGAACCTAAGATGAACAATCCTACAAAATTTCAGCTACCCTAGCCTTATGGTTCTAGAGACAAAGTAATCAGTCAGTAAGTGGTATTTGGTTTTCATATATGTGCCCCTGATTATGAAAGTGGTGTAAAGCCAAAAATCTTTTTAAAAAAATGAGTTTGTTAGCCTTTTCACTCAGAATTTTTTACATTACCGTAATCTGAAGCAGTCTTTGCAAAAATTTAAAAATTGAACTGTAAATATTTTCTGAAATATTTTATTATATGGTGTAAAAATGTTTTTCAGTATGCTCAAACTGAAAGCTTAAAATATCTCGAAGAGAAACATTTATGACTTACACCACTTTTGGAATGACCGGTACAATGACTTAAACCACTTTCATAATAAAGGGCATATACATAGATTGAAATTACCGCTTCCAGTAGATAACGGTAATGAAAAAATAATTTGCTATTTAAAAATGTAATAGCGGATTTATTATTTAAATTATCCTTGAGGATAATAAGGCAATTGCACTCAGCGTGTCACATATCAACTCGCGCATACACGAAGAGCAAAACGTTTGTAGTTAACTGGATAGATTGCTCATTCAGAAATTAAAAAAAGAATTTAGAAATAACAACGCTTGGCATCCATTTTCTGAATTTTTTTTTCGACGTGGTTGCGAAAGTAACGATGAATGAAATTGCCCTATTTCAAACTTCTTACGCAGATGTAACTCATTTGACACAGATGGTTATTTCAAAAAGTCATCCGAGAGTAAATATTTATATCAAGTGTGAAATGTTTATTAAATTTACTCATATCTGTTTTTACATATTTAGTGTCTGGACTTAATAAAATGTGAAATTTTTTCCAACGCACAAGATGAATTAGAACTGAATTTTAAAAGAGATTTTGTTTTTCATTTTCTAAATAATGCAGATTATTTTATATTAATACATACTTTAATATTTTAAATAAAACATATATTGTTTTACTTTGAATAAAGAAATTAAACATTCCTAGATATCTTTCGTTATTGATTTCAAATTCCATGTTACAGCAATTGTGACCTTCGTCCAGTGTATGGAACCCTCGATTTTTACAACATTGCTATAAAAATATTGCCGTTACATTTTAACCAAATACCTTTAAAACTCGGCGTGCTATATGCTGCTTTTACCTTCATTGATATAGTCGGAATAAAATTAGCTTCTTTGGTATTAAAATGAAGAAGAATAGGAGTCATTTATAAATATAAACAAAATATAAAATATAAGTTGCTTTGGTTTGGAAAATTGTTTTTATGACAAAATGCAAATGACTAGAAGATTAACAGTTACTTCGTGATCAGTGCAAGCTGAATGTCCATTCCCTTATGTCCAGCTAAAGCTAGCATACATTTGGAGCTAAGTCAGTCTTCTGTCTTCGGGTTTTCCTGGTCTTTGACCGACAGAAGCTGTCCCCCTTACCTTACTTGTCAGATTGTGTTGTTGTTTATTATGTCTCCTCAGTAGGTCCATTAATAGGCGAGGAGCGGTTATAAAGTCCTCCCTAAATTTATCTAGGGAGGACTTTATTACCGCTCCTTTCCTATTAAAGGACCTACTGGCCTTTGACCAACAGAAGCTGCCCCCCTTACCTCACTTGTCAGAATGTGTTGTTGTTTATAATGTCTCCTCAGTAGATCGATTAATAGGCGAGGAGCGGTAATAAAGTCCTTTCTAGATAAATTTAGGTAGGACTTTATAACTGCTCCTCGCCTATTAATGAACCTACTGGTCTTTGGACAACAGAAGCTGTCCCCCTTACCTTACTTGTCAGATTGTGTTGTTTCTAATCCCTCCTCAGTAGGTCCATTAACCGGCGAGGAGCAGTTATAAAGTCCTACCTAAATTTATCTTGGAAGGAATTTATTACCGCTCCTCGCCTATTAATGGACCTACTGAGAATATATAGACTCATAGACCTGATCTATCACCGCTTTACCATGAGGAATTAGAAACAACAACACAATCTGGATGATTGTATATTGGAATCTAATCAAAATTTCACAGTTAAGGAGGATTAGGATAAAATATATAATTCAAAATTTTTAATATTAATATCCTCAAATATGTTTTCATGTCTCATTATGCATATAAAAACACTTGATATATTTCAAATTTTCATTAAAAAATTAATATTAAAGATTTAAAACAAATTTAGTTTCTGATATATTTACTGGACAAATAGGTCTTTTATGTAAACTTCTTTCACATCACTGCAAAGGAAGTTTTTCAAAATAATTATTTGCGGAGATTATAATTTTTTAAACTTTTTTTTTACATAAAAGGTTTAAATAAAAATTTTATAATCCCTTCACAAACAAAAACAACCATAATGGGGATTTATCCCTAAGAAAAAACTTTTTCAACTTTTTAAGGTATCCGATTACGTTCGGAGACCTTAAAAAAACTATTTGCGAAAATTTCTGTCAAGTTTTTCATATCATAACTACGCAACTGTTTTTACAAAATTGAAGAGTGTAGGTCGAACTCGGGCAAATTTTTACATACATGGTTCTAGCTCTACCAAAAAAAAATTGCATATATCACTAATTTCTTTTTATCATAAGTTCGTAAGAAACCCGCGAGTTCCATGAACTAAAATCTAATCGATATTTTGAAATACGAAAGAAATACAGGCCATTATATGCAATGCATGCAATATTTTCTTGAGATTTTTCATAAAAGCAGCTGTAGATCAAGAAATAATATTCTCAAATATGTAGTTCCTTACATCCTTAGTGTTACGAAAAACCTACCTGCCTGATAAACTTCATAGACATATGATATTTTGAGTTATCAAAATAGTCGTTTATTATTTTTGACGAAAAACAAGTTCTTCAGAACACAGAATGCAACTTTTCACATGTATTGAAATTGATTGTTATTGCTCTTCATTCGGTCACTCTTTTATTAATTATAATAATCGTAGCAAATAAAAGTAGATTTAGAAACATAAATTCACATTCTTTAAAAAAAAGGAATTTAAGAAAAAGTCGTAATTTCCCCCAGAATTGCCATTTTAAACGTAATCGGATAACTAACAATCAAAGATAGTTTGTAATGTCAACAGACAGAGGAACGCCCCAGAAAAAGGCTTGTTCACACAAGAGGCAAAAAATATGACAAAATGGTTGAGTTTGGGTGAATTTCGTTGCGTTCACTGTTAAAAGCAGTATTTTTACAACCAAATAAAACTTAAAACCAAAGTTTCATGGCTAGAACATCTATCTATAAGTAAAATCCATCGCGATCTAATATTTTTCTTCTCATTCAACTTAATTCACTTAAAATGCGTTCAACTTAAGTCTTGTTCACAATGCTTTCGGAGCGTACCTCCGTTCTACCGAGATCGTTGACATAACCTGCAATAGAGGGTGACATATCACGTGATCATTGCGTCGCGCTCTGGGATTGATTGAAATTTTATCGCTTTCGATCCGCTCTGCTCTGGAAGCAGTGACAACTATATATATATATATATATATATATATATATATATATATATATATATATATATATATATATATATATATATATATATATATATATATATATATATATATATATATATATATATATATATATATATATATATATATACATATTTTTGGTATAAATTGCATACATTGACCGTTGTATTTAATTTGAATGTACTCCGTAGCGAAGTGCGGCTTTTCAGCTAGTTATATATAAAACGTTTTATACAAAGTATCTGTCAGAGGGTACCTGACTGGTGAGAGGTATAAAGATGATATTTTACAGACCTATGTTAGACTTTTCATTTGGCCCTCGGTTAATTTTTATGGGTGACAACACTCGTCCACATAAGGCTCACCAAGTCCATGATTATCTTAAAAGTGCGGATATTCTCCGGATGGATTGTCCAGCTAGATATCTAGACCTAAACCCTATTGAAAATCACTGGGGCTCTCTTGGGAGGGCAATTGCAGCTCACCATCCTCCTCCAAGAACCCTCCACGAGCTGAAAACTGCGTTGCTGCAGGAGTGGTACCGACTTCCACAGGGATCCACCAAACTGTATAACCTTTTCCAGTTTAGCAATCCGCTTTGTGAGCTGTATGACTGTGAGAGGGGTCCACACCCCATATTAGAGTCATTTTAAGTTCGATCTTGCTACGTGGGTTTTGCACATTCCTGCTCTGATGAGATTTACGAACGATCATGAGTGCGTAACCTTGATTGTTGTATGGTATACATATTTCCTTTATATAAATCTGCATCCATACCAAATTTATCTAAAATATGTCCATTAGTTTTCCAGAAATTAGACAAAATGTTCAAAATCTCTTAATTTTGAACACCAGTCTAAAAGTGCTATAAACACAAATCGCGTCTGTTTCTAATAGGGTTGTCAGGAATGTACTGCTTTTCTTCCTCTCCCTATTTCTCCCCCGATGACTAACTGACCGGAACTGCTTGCTTGGGAGTGGTCGAGCGATGGGGGAGGAACTCGCTTGACTGGGTGGGAGAAAAATACTGGTTCTGGACATTCTCTTTCCTGGTTGCAAAGTTGAAAGTTCGGGGTACAAGAGGTCGCCACGTGGAAAGTGGCTTGCACGTGATTTTACTGTTCAATGAAAATTTGTAATATATATGTGTATATGGTAATGTGTGGTGTGTCCCAGTAGAAATATATGTCTAATAAATAATTCTGGGACTAAACATCGTATCTTGATTCGTCAACCGTGTAATCCATTCCTACAACGAAAAGCAACGGACCCAAGGGCGGTTAGGCCTCGCTAAGGGAGAGGGATCGCCCTTCAACATGGGTTTCATTGCAAGAAATAATATTTTTTTGTTGCTTCGTCAGTGCAGATTTAGTCATTATTTACAGCTCAATATACATCTCATGTGTAAATATACCTAAGTATCGCCCTTGTAATGGCATAAACAATGAGTACGCTTGAAGCAAAGTGCTCCTATCTATTCTGATTGGTGAGTGACAAAGGACAGTCATCCAGCACACTTCAGAAAGAAAAATCTTCTATCCTGAATTGTACAAAATTGAGAGCGCAAGAAGATTACAAAATACACAAAGAAGCGAAAATTTTACATACATTAAAGCAAAACTCGCTCGAAGACTAAGAAAAGTGTATATATAGGTATATTTTGTTTTAAGCCCTACCTCTATGGTTCGCTTTATACATGCTGTCCTTTATAAAGAATTTTCACCTATTTGCACATCTTTAAAAATGACGTATCTAAAATCCCTCAAATAGTATCACTGTTGAATTTTACACAACGTTTCTTTTTTCTAGTTTTCAAAAAATCTTCCTGAGAATTATTCATTTCGTATGCAATGTCCGAATATATTTTTACCTCTCTTATTTGTTATGAAAATAACGTTCCCTGATGCCCCAAGAAAGCTTATATATGCAATCTATAGATAATACCTCAGACTCAGAGTCTTAAATCGGATTAAATGTCCGAGGTCTTTACATCTTATAATGCCTAGTGCTCCGAGAAATACGGATTCGAAAATGTATGTATAAACTTTACGTATTTTTTTTTTACTTCTATATTAATGTATATTCATACAAGCGGAAATAAATATTACATCTCCCTGTATTTTCTCTTTTTCAAGAAATTTCTCCAGTGAATGCCTGTTAAATCTTCATTACTCTACGCGCGTCAAATTTTGTTTTTAAAACCCCTTTAATGTACCTTGAATTTAAGGCGAAAATATTTTATCCATTTCTTAATTATTACTTTTCCCGCATTTTGGATTTATTGAAAACTTTTGTTCTAGAGGCATTAAAAGTTCTATTTATGGGAGTAAAACTTAGTCTTCTACACCCTCTATCTTAGTCTCTATCTATTAAACTCCCGCTTTATCAATATGTGCGACGTGAGATATTGCACCGTTGCTTCACTTCAGAAAAGCTTTTGATCTGAAAAAATTGTTTGTAAAAAGTACGTGAGGAATGTATTTTAATAGCGTTATTTACGATATATATATATATATATACTTACAAGCATACATACATGATATAATGCATCAGAAAAAATCGACGGACTGTATATTTCAAACTGTATGAATGTAAATGTTTTTTTTTTTTAAGCCCCAAATCATATTTTATCATAATATTGCTCGGAAATTAGAAATGAATTCTCACACAAGAATAAATTAATGTATCCATTTTAAGCTACATTTATATTAAATAAATTATTTTCTCATAAATATTCATAATTAATTATTCATAGTTTCTTTTAATATTTGGTATTCTAATTGCGTGATACGGTAGTTGAAGTAAAACGCATCTTGCTGCATCACCGTAAATATGTAAATGTTAACGAACTTAACATTTAATGTATTACCTAAAATTTATGATGGAAACATTTTGCTAGTTTTGCAGCGCACATTTTGTTTCAAACGTACATTAAGATTCCCATCTCATTGCGTCATCAATGTATAAAATCCTATATTATTTTAATGAGAAGTATTTAATGACTCTTCACGCAATAAATATTATTGCAGACTCTAAACTGCGCTAGTTATTAATGAAACATTATAAACCGCTTCACGGGAAGATAGTTGCGTCAATATGATAAATGTAGCTTATTTTTCAATTGGCAGACGATAAAATTCACCGTAATAACATTTCGAAATTGTAAATTTATGGCCGCTAGAAGTTTCAACTTACAAATGAAATCCAATTGACACCATGACTCATATTAAATAATAATTATCGAAATTTCCTATTTAGCAGCTCGTCATCTTTATTTCTTTGTGCATATATATATATATATATATATATATATATATATATATATATATATATATATATATATATATATATATATATATATATATATATGTGTGTGTGTGTGTGTAAGTAAAATTTTCAATACCGGCTTTTCGCTCAATAATTCTGGATATATTATGCTGAAATTTGTATTAAATGAAAGTAAAGTGCGGTTTAGTTGAGACATTCGTAAAATGTGCCAAAATGTCTCCAGTAAATTATTTATGAATATTATGCAAATATTTATATATATATATATATATATATATATATATATACACTGGTGTAAGAAATTAAGAGAATTTGCCGACTTGGTCGATTAACTCTAGTACTACTGTAACGAATTTAATGAAATTTGATAAGTACATACTTTGATACAATGCAAAACAAATAATCATTCAATAATTGTAATACATACTCCTGATCGTGCGTAACACTCGTTGGAGTCGGAAGGAAGGAAACAGCGGTTGTAGAATAAAAAAAATTGGGTTAATAGATGGGTTAATATTGGGTATGGTCCCCTCTTACACATATACAGGTCTCGCTGCTTGATTTCATACTTGAAATAAGGCAGTTTATCATTTCCTGTGGCAATTGCTCCCACTCGTTCAGCAACGCTGTTTTCATTACCTGGATGGTTCTCGGAGGGGGGTTTCGAGTTCCAATTACCCTTCCCAGAGCGTACCCTTCCCATGCTCTATAGGGTTAGGGTCTGGAGATCTGGCTGGCCAATCCGTTCGGCGAATATCCTCACTCTCTAGAAATTCGTCAACCAGAAGAGCTCTATGTGGCCTCTCGTTACCGTCCATTTAAATGAACTCAGGGCCAACTGCGCCCTTGAAAAGGCGAACATAGGGCTCCAAGACCTCATCCCTATACCTCACACCAGTCACAGTGCCTCTTTCAAAGACATGGAGAGGTGTGTGGCCATCCAACATGATGCCTGCCCAGACCATTAAACCTCCTCCGCCAGAATGGTCGATTTAGCGGATATTGGAGGGTAGGTAGCGGGTCCCTGGTTCTCTCCATAGGAACGTACGGCGAGAATCGGTGTTTAGGCTGAACCGGGACTCATTAATGAAGAGAACGGTCGCCCATTGATCCATACTCCAATCTCTATGCTTTCTGCATCATGATAAACGGATTGTCCTGTTCGTAGAATTGAGCGGGACGTAAACAGCAGGTCTTCTTGCAAACAACCCTCTCTCATTAAGTCTTTTGGAAACAGTCACCCTTCATACATGGGTTCCTGTGGCTGCAGACAAGTCACGAGAGAGCTGAGAAGCTGTAGCACTCCTGTTACGCCTCGCTATAATCGGCAAATGGTGATTTTTCTCTGGCCGTCGTGGCTCTTGGACGACCTTGCCCAGACTTTCTCTCAATGGATCCGGTATCCTGGAACTGTTTCAATAAGTTACACAAGACGCTGGACGTTAAATTGAATTCTATACAAATTTTTATTTGAGATTGGCCTGCTTCTAGCCTCCCCACAATTCACCACCTCAATCCATCATCTAAACGTTGGTGGTTACTCATTTTTACTGTTATAATTTGAAATTAACCAATTGCTGCAAAATAACACCAAGAAATTCTCCGAGGTGTACTATCGAACGAAATGCTTCTTAACTTACGCGCGCTTATAAATCATGTTCCCCTACTGGCTCCGCCTACACACACGTGTATACTTACGTATTTGACGTACAAGATTTGCATTTTTGTCTAGAAGCAGTGGTTTTACATTCAGTTCAGTTCTTTTCATGAAATTCGATAAAATATGCAAATTCTCTTAATTTATTTCATCAGTATATATACATATATATATATTCGCTTGGACATAGGTACATCGATTGGGAAAGCTACTAGAAAATGAACGAGGCATCAACAAAAACGTAAAGCACTTGAATCTATCAGTATGTCAGAATCACAAACAATACTGAAATATTATATATAGAAAACAATAAAGCAGAGTTTCTATATGTAATATTTCAGTAAGTATAAATAGCCAAGTGTCATATGAAACATGCAAGCTACCCAAATCCCATATTTTAAAAGAAAAACGTTCGCTAAAAATAACTCTAAACATCCAAATTGTAATAATCCGTCTGTATGTATATTTCTTGTGGGAAATTATAAACTGACAAACTGAAAGCTCCAGGTACGATTAGAGAAGGAAATACTGACATACACCTACACTCAGTATCTACCATTTCTAGATTCTCTTTTCTGAATAATACTTGAAAAGATTATTGAATCGATTCTGAGCCGAGGAAGTATTAAGCACGAGCAGTTCTTTCTCTAACGCAATTAAAATATCAAAGAGACTTAAAAGTAATCAAGTTATAATAATTCTGCTTTGCTCGTCGTGTTGTCGTGAAATATTCAGTAGTTTTAGTCGAACTTAAAATTTCTGAATTTACCGACTGCTGCTTAATGCAAGTTTCCAGCATTAAAATGTCAGTGCGTGCTTAAAGCATTGCAGTTGAGATTCATGACTCAAAAAGACGTTTTAATAAGGCTTGAAAGCAATAATTCTAACAACGTCATGAACTAGAAAATGTATGAGATCTGCCTTTTTACGAAGTATCTTATTTTATACACTCCAATTGGAAGTGCTCTGTCTACGGAGGTGCCAACAATTGATAATGTTAGTTAACCTTTATGAAGCTTTTGTTACAAGCAACCCACAATACACACACGCACACACATATATATATATGTGTGTGTATATATATATATATATATATGTGTGTGTGTGTGTGTGTGTGTATATATATATATATATATATATATATATATATATATATATATATATATATGTGTGTGTGTGTGTGTGTGTGTGTTGTGTGTGTGTGTGTGTGTGTGTGTGTGATAATAAACCACAATTTGAGAAACAGCTGCGTACAACTTGGAGATGCAGTCAGCCGAAGTGCTGATCCAGGCAAGCACTCAGGAAATTTTAGGAGGAACATAGACGTATTCCAAAGACGTATTTATTTGTGATCATGCAAGCTGTTGTGGCCACATAACTATACCGGAAAAGACATGATATCTAAGAGTCTGCAGTATCTACACGCAAAAAGTTAGGAGTGAAGAGAAGAGCCGTGTACTTACATAATATCAGTTGAGATGGGGCGCTCGCAATAAGACGGAACTGAAAAACGGCAATTCTTATATGTTTAAATGACATGGTTAGGAGAGAAAAAGAGGAAGAGTCTTCCGTCCAAGCTATTAATAAATGACAGTTTCTGATATGGTCACCAGGGGGCCGAAATTACATAATTGGTCAGATCTAGTCACGTGGTGTCCAACGTCGTGGTTTTTCCGGAGATTAATTGTCATGGAGAAATAGGCGCGTGGGGTTGAATCATCTCGCGTGGTTTCTAGATCACGCGCGTCGTATGACGAAAGTAGAAGCGTGGTCTTCACTCATACTCGCGTTATTGTGTTTCACCGAAAGGAACAATTTTAAAACAAGCTTTATTTATTGTATACAAATTTAATGAACCTCGGATTCGGACTAGATATATGGGGATGTTATTGAAAGGAGATACGTATTATCAATGCCTGCTTAATGATTTGCAGGGCCAATATAAATTATAATTGACATTAATTTTAGGGGTCAATTTGGAAAAGGGGTTATTCTCTATTAAAATATTAAAAGGAAAATATGCTTTAAAAGTAATTTAGGAAGACCCGTTCTTTTGTCACTTACACACACACACACACACACACACACACATATATATATATATATATATATATATATATATATATATATATGCTCACTTCTGTAAATTAATATCGTTTATAATATCATTAAAATACTCGAAAATTGAAAGACAATTTTATATTTTTTTCCCAATGAATGAGTCGATCTGACGTCACAATTTCCCATTCATAATAAGCTTAAAAATAAAATCCAAACTTGTTGCTTTTTATTGCATAAAAGTTTATTAATAGATTTATCTTTCGGTACCTGCAAATATAATTACGATGAAAATGATTAAAGTGCAAATGTTGTAAAAATTGACGATACCTCATGAATATTCATAATACATTCTTTCATTCAAAAGTAGTCAACAGAGATTGCTTTCTTTATCCGGCCGTCATTATCTTCCTGAATATGCCATTAGCATTCGGACATGCCGAATCTCACACAGATAACACAATTCAAGGGGCTGAAGTTATTCATCAACGGTGCAGCTCCGGTTTTTAATAGCACCACAAGGGTAGGAGTCCGATTTGGCTAAAGAGATGGTCCCGACATTTTGAACCGAATAAAGTGAGGAATCTGGAAAACTTGACCCCACACATCCAGAGGTATATTTGAACATTTGGAGCACATTGCAGACACGACAGCTTATGAAGTTTAATAAAGCTGGATTTATCACAATTGGATTACTTCTTTAATCGCCTCGCCACTCGCCCAATTATTTTAAAAGAACGATGACTGCAACAAATCGACTTTACACAGGAGCAAAACACGCTGTCTGTCATACATATATACATATGACGTTAAAAGATGACCAATGGTTCTAAAAATCCCATTATAATGTTAGAGGGTTATTGATTCTAAAACATAAAGTATGCCTCTTTCGCATTGTTAGATTGTCTTGACTATTCAGAATTTAATCATAGTCAGCATACATAACACTAATGGGATATTGAAACAATCTTTCCATTACTGAAAATCAGGGGATCACGTTTAATTGAGATATGAATAACGGATGTTAAAGCAAAATTCCTTCCAATATATTACATTATGTTTCTTAAAAAATACTATCAAAAATCAATGCCAAGAATTTATGCTGGCTAGAAAAGTCTCAATGGAAATATAGACCATTTTTGTTTGCAATAAAAGTAATATTTGCTTAATGTTTCGAAATGCATTAATATTGGCCTCAAAAAACGCCGCGTAAAACATTTAAATATATTTTAATACATTCCTTTAAATTATTATTAAAAATCGATGCTAAAAAAATATGCTGCCTCGCAAAGTCCAAATTGGAAAATATATTACAATTCTGGCATTGAAAGTAATATTTGCTTGATTTTTCGAAACGCATTAATACTGGCTTCAAAAAAAAAAAAAAAAAAAAAAAAAAAAAACGTAGCATAAAACAAGTCGGATCCTTTTTTTCCTCTAGGATATAATCTTTATTTTGCTAAAGTTCGAAGAAGAGGGGGATTAAAAGATATAAAAACCAAAATCCGTAATCCGATTTGAGATTTACGGATTTTTTTCCCTTTCATGCTCTGAATTTATTCAATTTTTCACCCTCAGGAAGTGAAATAATATCCATACGCTCGGTACTTTCAATACGCTCGGAGCAATAAAAGATGTAGATGTTACGTATTTTAAGATATAAATTCTTATTGTGATATTAAAGTATTTCTTAAAACGTTTTACTTTTATGTTAAGTAAATTAAAATAAACTTAAGATTTTTTTATGCCTAGTAATTTTTCAAATTCAACTGCGTTTCTAAAAATGTCACTTTTCCTTTCTACCAACCTTAGAAGAATAAATTTATTATTTTAAATGTTTAAAAATTATTATTTTGTAAATGATATTTGCCTATGGTTTTTATTTGTTTATATGATTGTGATGTTTGAAAACCTACTTGGCCTAATTAGAATTGAGTGTTTTTGTGCCGATCAGGCAAAAGCAAAATAAATTATCCAAATTTTCAAATATGTGTTGTAAGCGTCAAACATGAATCGCATGACAATAAAATGCATCACATATGATATAGAAGCAAATAGTTCTCTCGGTGTCGTTTTGAAATTTTAACAGTGTTTAAGTGCATTATAAAAATTTTCTAATTATTTTTTGGAGTCAAAGGATTGCTACTTTTTTTTGTAAAGACACGAACGTTTGCCTGGCCCTATAGGAGCAACTTCTGCTCTTTGTTCATCTATATCTATTAAATAGTATAATTATGTTTGTCTAAGTGATGTTAATGATTTTCACAAATATATTGGGACATTTTTTATTTGATGTTATAGATTTAAATGTATTGTAAGTAGTAAAGTGTGATATGCTTTCATTTATTAAGTGTGGTGAATAAGTAAATGTAATTGCAGTACAAATAATGAATTTCATATATATAAGTGAGATTATATTAACTCAATATGTATATTTATTGAAATATTATTGTAGACTTTGTACACTACAATTGGAAATAAACTTAATGTGATGTGAAATAGCAATAGAGCTTAAGCCGGGAGAAAGTTGATGTAGATTGCAGTGTGGTGGACGCTGGCTACATTAGGTTTACGTTCTAGTATTTTTCCGAAGTTCGGGCTTAGATCTTTAGTTTGTTGCATTGTAGTGGACGGAATTGCTGTCACGGGATCGAGCGTCGGTAAAATTTCTCCGAATACCGTCGGGCGAGTCTGGTTAACTTTGGATTATACACTTTTCTATATTTTTTAAACGGTTGATGGCACCTGACTCTGTCGGGATCCGACCCTTGTGGTGGCAAAAAAACCGGAGAAGCATTCCTAGTCCCGCATGCTTCCTATGGAGATGGTCCGGATAGTTCCTGCCAAAGGGGCATAAGAGACAACGACTCCGAGGTAACAAAACAGTGAATCAAGCGGAAAATTTCACAAACAGCTTCATTTCCAAATAGCACAGTCCCTTTTTTTTAAAAAAAAAAGTCATTTTAATACATTTTAGGCATACGCTGATTGTAAATATATTAAAAGGCTTTCAGCATTAAAGTTTTTATATAGAACAGGCACTAGTAATGAATATTACAAGCAAAGGGACAAAACGTTTTGTCTAAAACAATGATACGCGAATCTCTAAGTCGTGACTCACAAGGGGGAAGTGAAAAAAATTGGAGGATTCACGGGTAGTCTAAAGTAAATTTGTATCATACTGGATTATTTAGATAAGAAAACACTCTTTAAACTTTTTATTATTACATATTTTTAATATTTTTATTTTTATATTTTATATGTTAGAAATGTACGATATTGTTAAATAAGGTGTCAAGCAGTCTTACAAGGTTATATTACTTTCATTCGCTTTTACCTAAATGTGCAAGACTGGGTTTTCAAAATGAGCAGCTACCAATCAATGTTGATAATAGATGAGCATTCTCAAATATTTCTCCAAATATTGAAGTAATGTTATCTGAGGTTCAGGCTAACCCTTCATTAATATTTTTTCACGAATAATTTAGTTTTATATAAATAAAGGAAGTTATGAATTTCAATGTTTTAATAGAAAGCTTATAATTTAATAAACCATGCTTTTTTTCAAATATATTGTTTTATTAATTTTTACCTAAATAAAATACAAATGCATATTAATATATAAATAATAAATAATAATAAATTTAAGGTACATGAGATTTGTCAAAAAAAGTGTAGATGGTAAGGAAGACTTTTTTTAGTTCTTATTATGTAAAGTAAATGTATACTTAAAATCTACAGTTCTTTGAATTTTGACATAGTTTCTCAAAATTTGGTTATTTTGTTTTTCTATTCTTTTGTTAAAATTTTCCTCATTTAAAAAAATTTGCTATGACCAATAAATTTTCATTTGGGTCGTTTGATATTTATAAAAAGAAAATGGGTCGCAGTGGAAAAAAAAAAAAGTTCGCTCACTACTGGTCTAAGCTTTTTATTACAATATATCCGCTATAAATATTTAACTTATTTCATTTTAATAAACAGCTAATAAATGAAATTATTGAAACGTACTTTTCTAAAAATATAATGCTCTTTTTAAATTCTATTTTTTATTCGTTTTTAACTAATGAAATGCAAATGTATATTAATATTTAAATAACGAGTTTTAGAAACATGAGATTTATCAAAAAACAAGAATAGATGGTAAAGAAGACATTTTTATAATTCTTATCATGCAAAGTAAATATGTACTTAAAATCTACAGTTCATTGATTTTTGAAATAGTTTCTCAAAATTTGGTTATTTCGTTTTTCTATTCTTTTGTTAAAATTTCCTAATTAAAAAAAAATATTGCTGTAACCAATAAATTTTCATTGGGTCGATTGATTTTATAAAAAAGAAAGTGGGTCGCAGTGGAAAAAAGTTTGCCAACTACTGGTTTAAGCTTTTTATTAGAGTATATCTTCTATAAATATTTATCTAATTTTATTTTAATAAACAGCTAACTACTTTTTATAATTGAATCATACTTTTTTTGAAAGTATTACGCACACGGTATTTTCAGTGTTTACTCGTTAGGATATAATTTTCACTCCTTCACCTCGTTCGTGAAAAAACTAAAACTTTTCATAAGGTAATGCCTCCTCATTTTACAGAAAAAGTAACGAAGCAATACAGTGACGAGAATGAAACTTTGAAAAATCTTCTAAAACGAATTCTATTCGCGAATGGGAAAAGGGTACCGAGTGAAATACTAACCACGGACATTTTTGAAAGCGGGAAGAAAAGTTCTCCGAAACAAGAAAGAAATATCCTCTGTGCGGCCCCGGAGAATCCGATAGAGAGGGGAGAAATCTAGAAGCTGTTATCCGCTGTTATCGGATATACATATAGAAATTCTTGCACGGAGTCCCCTTCTAAGTAGCAGCGATTCATCTTTTTATCGCGCTGACAGAACGTGTGAATTCTTGCAGATGGCCGCTGAAAGGTTTCAAATGCTTTTTAGATCTCGGATCAAAGACGCGCCTATCGGAAACGAATTTAAAAGACAAGTTGCATAAATTATTATGCTAATGGAAACGAAATTTCGCCTTTTTTTCGCAGAAATGGGTGCGTTTGGAGTGGCACGGTGCCAGATATGTTTTACATCAAATGAAACTAATTTTTTCAGATCTTCTAATATTTAATGAGAAGTTTGGAGAACAGCAAATAAAGTAATTGCCTATAAGTTATAAAATAAATCACTAGTGTTTATATATATATATATATATATATATATATATATATATATATATATATATATATATATATATATATATATATATATATATATATATATATATATATATATATATATATATACTATATATATATATATATATATATATATATATATGAGTAACTACACTTAGGTGATAGTCTTAAAATAGTTAGGACTAGAAAAGAATCTTTGTCAGTAATAAACGACTACATTTTCAGAAGTGCAATTTTAAAACAAGAGAAAATAATGAAGTCATTGGTTACGGATTTTAGTACTACGCGGTTTGTTAATATTTATGTTAATTTACAAAATTTATATTCGTAGACTGGCAAAATATTTCCATTCATACGAATTCGTCATAAACATGATTACACTTACAGACAGAATCCCCGAATCTCAATCCCCACCTTCTGACACAATGAAAAATATATGAGTAGCTTTGTAAAATCTCAGATGATTGCCAAACATTTAATATTTCTGAACAGTGTGTATACTCTATCTAATTGTGAGTAGCACTATTTAGAAATTACCGGAAAAGAGTACTTATTTATCCTTCGCATTTATATTCGTTAATTCAAAACTAGGATCCCCAATTCAGTGTATTTTACCATGAGTTATGCTTTATATTATAGAGAAATAGATTTTTAATTGTAAGATGTTTGTGAGTGTGTCGAATTAATTTATTAGTTTATCTAAAATTTCTTTTTTATCAAGTATTTTTAGTTACTGAGAAATTACAAAATGGTATAATTTCAAAATATATAAACCCTTTATACACAGACTTAAAAAAAATATGCAAACACAATTCATTTACATACTTGGGTATATAAATACATAAACTCGCTAAGGATGATATGTAAGAATCCGATTCTACACATCTCATTGTCCTGGTAGTCAACGCCAACCCGAATTATAAAAAAAAAATCATGAGAACACGATTAGCGCCTAAATTTGCTCATTTTGAGAATGTTTACTGATTCCTTGCAAAAGTTTGTTCTGTACTGTAAATGTATAAAATGTATTTTTCACTTACTATTCGTTTATCGGGACTTTAAATCCATCGGAAGTGTGGGAAAATCTACAAATGTTATTGTGGTTACCTGGCCGGAAAATCCTGACTATATCTAGTGGGCCCGTACCCTCCTTCCACCCCTAAGAACCCCACAGAGAGACTTCCTGGCCTACAGATTCAATGTGGCCACACCTGGCTTTGAGTATTTAGTTATGCTTGCAGGGATTCGATCCGACGACCAAAGTGCCTAATTCGGAAGAAGTAACTAGACCTGCTCCGGTATAAAAGGAAATATATATATATATATATATATATATATATATATATATATATATATATATATATATATATATATATATATATATATATATATATATATATATATATATATATATATATAGTGGACGCTCGTTAATTCGAACTTTCGGTTAATTCGAACTAATCCGCAGGCCCCAAAAAACTTGTATTGGGGTTAATGTTAAAAATATCTCATTAATTCGAACTAAATTTTTATCACTTCGGTTAATTCGAACTAAAAATTTGACAAAAAAAATTATTTTTCCTCGTTTAATGGAGAAAATACACACTGTATTTATTATTTTGTTTGTCAAAATCAAAATTTGCTAGAGGAAGGAAATGCATGGGAAATGTTTCCCAAGAAGTTCTAGAAAAAGCTCTACTGCTATGGTTCCAGGATATTAGATCTCGAAATTTTCCGATAAATGGACCCCTAGTGCTGACGAAGGCAGATGAATTGGCAAGTCGAATGGGTATTGAAGATTTTAAATGCAGTGATGGATGGCTTTCTCGATTTAAGTCAAGGCACAATATTTCTTATCAAACTGTATGTGGCCAAAGCTCTGATGTAAACGAAGACGTTTGCACTAATTTCGGTAGGAAACTGCCAGGGCTTTTCTCTACTTACCTGCCGAAAGATATTTTTAATGCGGTCATAATGGACAAAGACATAATGGACTCTATTAAAACTCTGAAATCGTTTATTCAGATGGAACCTTCCTCTGAAAATGAATTGAAATGTTTACTTCAAATCGAGAAGCTGGCTGAACAATGTAGGCATCATAAACAGAACCAAACATCCATTTTACAGTTTTTCCCCAAACTGTAATTCATATTTTTAATAAAAGTTTACTTTATACTGCATATCTTCTGCTTCATTTTATGATTAAGGTAAGTCTGTATTGCTTTTTAATATGTTTAACTTTAGATAACATAGTATAACATATTTTCTGGGGTTATACATACTAGGATATTTTCTTCTTCAGTGATACACATTTAAAGTTATATATTTTCTCTTAACATCGGATAATTCGAACTTCGGATAATTCGAACTTTTTTCTGAGAACCTTTGACTTCGAATTAACGAGCGTCCACTGTATATATACATATAATTTTTTCCACAGACAATCCATTTATAACCATATAACCTTCTTGAGTTCCCGAAAGGATAATTAGCAAAAAGCATTTATAACTGAATTAACCCCCTTCCTGGTCACTTTAAAAATTGGTACACGTTCTAAAAAAACGTTTTTGTAGGAAAAATATCGGTAGAATGAAAAAATCTAAGAATTTTTCGACGTGATCAATTGAAGAGTAAAAAAGCAGAGCCCTGTACGGAGATAATGGGAAGCTATTTTTATGAGCTCTCAGTGGAATTCGGAGATTTAGAATTATTTATAAGAATGATTTAAAAGAAAAACAAAACACTTCTCTCTCGTACGTCCGATACGAACGATGCAGGATATCTACGGGAATCGAAAGAAGAATCCTTTTTTTTCCTTATTTTGCTACAGCAAATAGAAACAGATTTTGAGAATGGTTTAATATTATTACACCGTTAGGAGAAAGGATAAAAACTGCATTTTAACTTTTGATTGCGTATGGGAGAACTGAAGATTTTGGATATCTAGATTCTTAAAATTTTTCGTGTCTTTATCATTCTTTTGTCGTGTCTTTATCATTCTTTGTGAAAATGTAACGATTTTATAAACGGATGTTTTCTTTGCATTTTAGCAATGTGTACGGTAAGTAAAGATCATGTTTTTTTTTTGTTCATGATTTTTTTTTCTCCAGATTTTTATGTTTAAAATTTCGACGATAGCACACATGAATGTAGTAACAAATCCAGGATATTTTAAAGTACATTCGGAAAGCTGAAAGCCTACGGATCTACAGCAGAAAAATGCGAAATTTAACCGTCAATGTATTACATTTTCACAAGTGGCTCAAAGTAGAAGCAACCTCTTGGGGAGTATTCCGTGAAAACAGTCGTTTTCACTTCATTGCATTGAACCTTCAAACGCTTGAAATCCTTGATATATTTTTACCATTTTAAGGCGACAATTGACCATGAAAAACTTTTTTTTTTATTTATTAACCAATTGCTATGAAATTTTGTATATTTATACAGTGTTGTTCAGAGATGGAAATTCTAAATTAAAAAAAAATCAGAATGTAATTAATTAAGATATTAATTAAAATCATTTTGTTAATTACTCTATTTAAAAATGTTCCTTGCGCATTAATTTTTGTCTCAGATATCAAATTGTCTCTCTTAAGCTACCTTTATATAGTTATAATAAAAGTTAGTAGCAATATTTGATTTACAGCCATATTTATAAAAGATAAAAAAGAAATCGATGAAAATACGCCATTTTATGAAAATTTTATCAAAAAAAATTTTTTATGGTACAAATTTTAAGTTTTTTAAAATAGTATACTGAATTGATTACTAATAAGTTTTATTCTAACATATATAAATAATCATTTTATGAAATTTTATGAAAATTCAAAAAAAATTGTGACGCAGGGAACATTTTGAACTTACCAAAACGACATGAAAACTTGTTTTGTGAAAATGACATTTAAAGTTTTAATTTGACTAACATTTCCATTGTTTACATTTGAAAAAAATACTTATAACTCGGTTAATAATGATCGGATCAACATACTTTTTTATTAATTTAAAGCTCATGAGTTGCAGAATCATTTTCTGAAAGAAAAAAAATCGTTTTGGGGACATATTTTTGTCAATCTGAAGGTCCATTGTCGCCTTAACCTCTTCATAAGGAATTATAAAGCTAGATCCTCTCTTTATCAAAGAGCGACTGATTTTACGGATATTCCACGGTTGTTTCGTTAGACATCAAGGTCATGCACATCAACATGCACGTTTCTGTGTAAAACTAAATCCTCTCTCTATCAAAGAGCGACTGATTTTGCGGATATTCCATGGTTCTTTCGTTAGACATCAAGGTCATGCACATCAACATGCACGTTTCTGTATAAAACTAAATCCTCTCTCTATCAAAGAGCGACTGATTTACCGGATATTCCACGGTTCTTTCGTTAGACATCTAGGTCATGCACATCAACATGCACGTTTCTGTATAAAACTAAATCCTCTCTCTATCAAAGAGCGACTGATTTTGCGGATATTCGATCGAAAATCAGTCGGTTGTTTCGTTAGACTGATGTCTAAAGACGGTTGATTTGCTAGACATCAAGGTCATGCACATCAACATGCACCTTGCCGTCTTTTAACTTAATAAATACAACATTTAACGGCAATACGGGAATATAAGTTTTGGTTTGACGGTGAAAAAGTGTCCAAAGAATTTTTGACGATAAAGTGCATTTACGGGTATTATTATTATTTTTCTCTTCAAAAATAAGGATATTTTAGAGTGGATTGCCAATTTGGATTCATACGAGGGTGGTTTATAGAGTGAAAAGATCATTGAATGTATTTCCTGAAACGGAAACCGCAGTCCTTTCACACACCCACGTAGAGAAGATTCATTCTGAAGATTTTGACACTGTAAAGTACAAATAAAACGGAAAACTTCATCGGAAGGGCACCCTATACAAAATGTCCTGGACTTAGTTGTTTGCACCGTAGAGGAGCCGTAAGCAATCATCAGATTTTCATGGTCGGAGGATGTGAAACGTCTCAAAATTCACGGAAGAATGCTTTGTCAGTATGGAGATGCCTCCATGGGGGACAAAACGATGTAGTTATGCTTAAAAATGAGTGAACATCCATCAGAGATGAGCAACGGTCCGGTCAGCGGGTCCCAGAAAGGGGTTGATTCCTGACTAAAAGAGGAACCCAAACTATTTTTTATTCGATGGAATCAAGAAGTGGATGAAAAGAAATGGTGTCAAAGGTGTAGTGAAAAGGAGGGTGACGAAGAAAAATGACTTGCAGTTGTATCTCTTATTGAATTATACAGGGTGTTTTAAAAAGAATCATCTTATTTTTATAAAACAAATCATAACTACTCATCTTTTAATCCGTTTTGATCGAATAATGTATGGACAGAAAGAGGGAAATCTCGAGTTTCACGCAGTTGCTAACAAGTAGCGCAAACGCTCTTACTTCGCCCGCCACTTGAGTGCTTGTAAAGATGGCGACAACACAACAGGAATCAAAGAATCATCCGATTTAAAAAAAATCATAACTATCCATCTTGTACTCCATTTTGATCAAATAATGTATACGCAGAAAGAAGGAAATATCGAGTTTCACGCAGTTGCCGACAAGTAGCGCTGACATTCTTCATTCGCCCGCCACTTCAGTGTTTGTAAAGATAGCGACTGCGCAAAAGAAATCCTTTTGTGTTTCTACACTTTACGAAGTGTGAGTCCGTAACAACTGTTCAGCGTGATTTTCGTCAACACAAACCTGGTAAATTAAAGTTCCTACCTCTCAGAGCATTAGGCGATGGTATAAACAATTGCAAGACACGGGTTGTCTGTGTACACATAACAGCCGTGGAAGCAGTGTAGGCAGACATGCTCGCAAAAGTTTGGGACGAATTTCACTACCATATAGACATGTCGTGCATCCAAAGGTGGGCATATTGAAGAACCTTTAATTTAACCTGTCAATTTTTCCGATTCCCTCTTTAGAACGTGAAATTTCATACCACCTTTGTAAGAACGGTCATTATGAGGTTCACACACACACACACACACACACATATATATATAAATATATTCAATATATTCATTCATTCATTCATTCTTGGGCCTGTATTCTTGGGATACATGCTATCCCATCCCGTAAGGAAAATGTTAATTTGGTCTGTGAAAAAACTTTATGATTAGCCATGTAATATAAAATTAATTTTAAGTTTCTATGTTCAATATTTTTCATAATATACTCATTTGAAATTGGGTGATTATTTTTTAAACACCCTATATATCTCAAACTATTCGATTTGCAGATACTTTTTAAAACACCGTCGTATAATATTTTTGGAAAATAATTTCGGAATTTTTTCTCTTAATGGAAATCCCCGATGACAACTTTACGAACACTCTGAGAATTTAGTGTTGTTAAGTAGACAAAAAGTCCCTTTTGGACTTTGCTCAACGTATACCCAGATGCGTGAACTTTACTTGGGTTTTGTAGGCAAATATGTTACCGATCGGTAACGGATACTCCATATTTAAATACCACGAGGACATAACATGACCCACGTTGCCGGGAAAAAGGGAAACAAGACAAAATCCCCACTATTTTCTCTCCAATCAGATATCTATCACGAAAGTCTTGAAACCTTTTACATTAGGGAGAGAGGGGGGGGGGGGATATTTCTCCATTAAAGTTTATGCCACTCGGTCAACAGCAAAAATAAAATAAAATAATAAGCCGGCCAGAGCGATATTACAAATACTCGGAAAATGTTCTGCTTTTTTTTTTTCCCATCGTTTTACTTTCTGTTTGATTCACTCATGAGGGGATATTGACTTTTCTTCTTCTACAGAGCAGCTACCGGGCTGTTTCTAAAAAGGGGAACTTCAATTAATGGCAGCGTTGCGTGTTTTCGCGGTGGTATCGTAGTGAGCCAAGAACTGCCTTCTGGAGCGCTACACGTGCATTATCGTATAAATTAAGGAGGTGGGCATATGAATAGCTTTTTTCTTCATTTTCAAGTGGCATTTTTTTTTAACTGACGAGAAATAAAAATTCTATTAATAAAATGAATCGCTCTAAAGAACAAGAAATAATTTTTTTCTTAAAATATATGGTTATTTTAGAGTGCATTGCCAATTTGGATTTATACGAGGGTGTTCATACAGTAAAAAGTTACTTTTTCTCAACGAAAAATATTTTTAGAATTTTATATTTTCCAGAACCTAAAAATTTCGAAAACAATTTAATATGGCCTCAGGTCCCGACGAAGCTGATTATTTCGCAATTCCGAACAACAATAATGAGAGCCACATTTCGGGAATTCGATTGAGTTCGAACCCCCCCCCCCCCCAGAATCATATAAGATTCATTCGAAGACAATAGTTAGAACCTAGTACAGACGTTAATGTACGCCAAAGCGAAGGGCTCGGGGAAGCTTAATAATTAGCGCGTCTATATTTGACCCTGAGGGTGCTCGGTCCGAATTCCGACAACCGCCACTGAATGCTGTCGTGTCTCAGCCGGTTGTGGGTACGTTCAACCCGTAGGCCGAAAAGTCTCTCCTTGGCTATAGTGGAGTGGGAGGAGCTATACCACTTCGAATATCTTCTGTCGGATCGCATCAAATATCTTCTGTCGCCGAAGCAGACGTTTAACTATGAAAGTGTATCCCATGTTTAGAATTATTATGATGTCGATCACCACATGTTGGCAACGTCTACAATGCGGCATGTGAAAGTGCCGGGTGAGCGTCACATTCACTAACTGCGTAGTGTTTGTTCATATATGTAACTTTTCTTGCACGTACTAAAAATGATCTTGTTACTTCATCGAGTCTCTTTCGCTGTGCTGGACATCTGGGAACAAATACCACCAAAACAAGTCAGAGAATGAATAACTCTTAAATAACGTCCTATTAATGACAGTAAATGAAGCCCAATTCAAATTTCTCTCAGTAAGGAGCTGAATGCCAAATCGAAATCGATAGAAGGATTTTCTGCACTAAAAGTAGTGAAACAAGTCAAGGCATAGAATTGCCAAAATTTGCTACAAATAACTGTAAGGTAAGCTCAAAAGCATTATTATCCACCATTGACCATATAAATCGTTAATGATAAGGCTTCTGGCACTTATATTAATATAGCTAGATGGACTATTGTACCCTATTTTCTCATTTTTATTTTCATATTTTCTCAGACAGTCTCGAGCCATATCTACGTTTCTCGCTTTTTTTACAACATAGTTTCTGCTCGTTTCAGTTTCAAGTTTGATAGTTCTACCAGCCGCAGTTTAATTGTTATGGAATTACGTCACTTACGAAGTGCGATATTGCGGTCTTTGTTTACAGTTTGGGCGTTTTCTTACCCGCCTTTGAAGAAGAAAGCTGAATTCGCTTTTGAAATTCAAAACGACCTTAATTTATGGTTATTTGTCGTTATTTTTATGGGGGGGGGAGGCGGGGGTTCTCTTCTGTGACGTTTAATGATTGTCAATCGAACCTGTGCCTGATTCCGTGATCTGCCCATTACACTATACATTCGATGCGAGGAAATATAAAACTTATGGGTACAATTCTAAAAAAATTCGTGCAGAGTACGATAATTAAAAAAGGTATAACTATATAGTGACATTTTTAGTGAAAACCAGACGCATTTAACATGTACAGACTTTAATATATAAGCACATATTATAGAAATTATATGCAACTGACAACTGATAAGATCTTTTGAAGGTAACAAACATATTACTATATTTCTTAGAACCGATAGCAGACACACATTTAATCGGATTGATCAACTGGGGACCTGAAAACACTAAACAACTTGGTGTTCACACAAGGTCTCTCTTCTTGCTTCTCGTTCCGACTCTCTTACTCCCACACTTGGGGGGGGGGGGTCTAGGGAGGACGCAGGTGTGTAAAAGGGGGTAGCAAGCCACCCTTTCTAAGTATAGGTTCCGAAGAGAGCTGGGGAATCTCGTGATATTACAATATTAATATTTGTTAATTAAGCAACAAGAATAATTACATCATGTTGGGCGCACAGTTTTATAATATTAGTAGCGGATTTGAGCGTAGATAGTTATCCACTGGAGATTGCTAAGAAAAATTTTCTATTATCATTTTTGGCCTTAGCCGTTTTAAATCTATAAAAAAATAAACTAAATTTACAAACACTCATACTTATTTGCAAAATAATGTCTGCGTAACATTAAGAGCAAAACCTGCTCATATGATGCTTTACATTAAGATGGTAGTAAAAAAGTTAATTTGAAGGAAATAAATTACTTTTGTGTAGTTGCTTCCTATATTTAAAAAGCCAGCTCTTTGATTCTTGAAAAAAAATTAATGAAAGGAATTGTGGAAGAAAGGTTCAATTTCCAATATTATATTTTGATTTCAACTAATAGGTGTCCCATGGTGCCATCTCAATTTAGATCGAGGACCCCCTGGGGTAATTTTCAATATTATAACAAAAGAAAAAAATTACTGCCGGTACAGAGAATTATGCTTTACAATAACATGAGTAACTAAATCTATTGTTGCTTCAAATCAAAAGAAATAACATTTTATTAGTTTCCCTTTGGGCTATAAATTATAAAACTATTGGTTACTAGATATAATGGAGTTAATAACATATAATACTCTCCACTAAATACTGAGATTCATTTTAGAGTTATATACTAATTTTAATTCGATCTGAAAAGATAAAAGAGTTGTTTAAGTGTACAATCATTTTTATTTCTTGATTAAATTAACACCGGATGGAAACAGGATTAAACAACAAACAGTTGAAGAGTTCCGTAATAGCGGAAAGTCTCTGATTCTACTGAAAAGTTTGTTTACAGTTGTATAATGACCAAGTTTATTCATTTTCTTTTTTTTTTTAGTTGTCGCCACTAATAAAAAAATAAGTAATTTCGATATTTTGACTGGTATGCAAGTTCTAGAACTACGAATACACAGAGAATAACTTTAAAGATATATATTTTATGTTTACAAACATTAGATTTGATAATAAACTATATGTAACATTTTGTATTGGTGTAGAAGTCAATGGGCAGTGTTGTCCTTTATTTTCACCTTTTCCCATAAAATAAGTAATTTGAATCAAAGTTTTATCAAATGTTTCCAAATACAAAGAAACCTCTCTAGCCGGCCAACTCTATACGGTGGCCACCCCTCTAAACGGCCCTATTTTTTTCAGAACCAATTAAATACATTTTCCTAGAGCCATGTTATATTGCCCCCATTTCTACGGTTAACCCCCCCCCCCCAAAAAAAAATAAAATAAAAATAAAAGGCCACTTTGACTTGCCGCCGTACGTTTTACTGTAGTTTTACTCTATCTGATACTCTTTATCATTTCTAAAACTATTGTTTTAGAATTTATACATATTTAAAAGCAAGGTTTTTTCCGTCCTTTCACTATATTTCCTGTATGTGGATCTTCAAACACACGTGCGTCATTTTTTTAATTTGTTTTGGCTGTTATATAAATAACTTGTTAAATAATGTTATTAATGTAACATTATGCTACGATATAACTTTAGACCTTTAACACTAATTTCATACTATGTGTTTTAGATGAAATTTATGAAAATTAAGCTATTTTCTTCTCAAAACTGCAAAGCAATTAATCTCAGTTAAAATAAATGTATCGTAGCATTCGATGAACTATAAAGAACAATTTTTATAACAAAAACAAAATTATTATATATTCAGCTAAATTTAATTTAATTTAAATTAATTTTTTAACTAGATTTCGGCTATTTGATTTACAATAGATATAATGAAAATATTTTTCAAAGCCAAAAATTATCCTGTGAAAAAATTCCCATGCTCTTTAAAATGATCAAAAACTATATAAGAAAAATTCATAAATATAGAGAACAAATTATTATGAAACCTTTTCTTTACCCCAAAGAAAACATTCAATCAAGCAGTTGGTTGCCATAAAGACTCAAAAAATGATCGAGTCTTTATTTTTATTCTAAAAAAATTATATTCAATTTTATTTAGTCTCTCTGCTTTCTTTTAAGTTCAGTTCATATTTACAATTTTTTACGTTTTTTTAAAAAATAAATAAAACTTTTTACTAAGTACATATATTTTTTTTCAAAATAAACGTTATTTTAATAGTAGCTTTTTTTATAATATTGATACGTTCCTTACTTAAGAGTCTCTTCAAAAATTCGAATTGGCTCCACGATGGATTGACCCGGCTCTGGGTTTCAGAATCAACATCTTTCCTTCTAGTGTGTCCTGACTGTTTGTAATTCGCGACAATTGTAACTGCATTGACTAAAATGTTTGAATGCAAAAGATATTTCTCTGTCCCACCATACACAATATTCATCAAACATACACCCGTTACTAGAAATAAAAGGGAGATTCCAGCCTCATGACATCATATCGAGCTGTTGACGTTCGAAAAGCCAAATATAAACGTGTCACATTTGTGATGCCGAATACGTGGCACACAGAAAAAGGGGTAGTTGCATTCACACAAAAAAGCCGTATAGAACTGTTGTTTATTCCGTTTCGTTCCTTTCCAAAAAACTGGAAAACAAAGTGCCCTGAGAATCTATAAGAAATGTATTTATAACACTCTAAATTTATTTGAAGGGCAGCAATAATTCTTTTTCAGAGTAATTCTTACTTCATGGAATATATTTACAGAAATTTTTCCCTGAATCAAAAATATTTTGATAATTAATTCGATGAGCAAAAAAGTTTTCTTTCACGAGGTTATTCCTACATCAAAGAAAATGTTTTCAAATTCTTTTATCTCAATCAGAAGTAATTTTTAATTATTTCTTTTTGAAGAAAAAAAAAGTTTTATTTCAAGGCGATTCTTATATATTTTTAAATAATTTACTCCCAATTCAGAAATCTTTCAAACAGATCATTGAAAGTAGAACAAAGGAAAATTGTTCAAAATTTCTCCGAGATTTTTGTAAGAAAAGTTGGATATATCCGTAAAAATGTCAATTTGGGATGTCTTCCGTATACAGAAAAGAATTGTTAAAAAGTTTTATTCTATTTAATAGGTCAAATGATACATTTTTATGGATCAATTTTGATTAAGAGCAGTAAAGTTCAACGTCATTTTTATCCAACATTTTAACAAAATTAGAAGTGAGTAAAATTTTTATACGAGATACTGTGCAAGGAATTTCAACATATGCTTTTAAAAATGGCAATAGTGGGAAAAATTCCAGTACTATATTAAATGAACTTGAAGTAAAATTGTTCAAGCGACTGTGCCTGTAGTGCACTGCATAAAAAAAAATGCTGCAATCGAATCGAAAAAATATCTGGTTACATGCCAATGAGGTAGAGCTTCAGGGGACAAGGGACCTTCATACTCGAATGTTTTTAATTTTTAATTTTTTACTCTATATACAAAATTAGATTAATTAATTTTCTTTTCTACTACATTAAAAACCCTTAGAATTCAAAACAGGAATTTTTGGCAGAATAATGCCTGTTTATGAAAAATGTTTTTGAAAAATGCTAACTTTTTTCAAAATTCTCTATTTGCATTCTATATCAATTAGAATCCTTAAATTTTTTATTATAAGTTTACCATAAGTATATAAATATAATTGTGCATTTAATTTTTTTGGTTGTATCTAAAGTCCTAAATAATTTTTTTTCGATTCTGCTTGATATTTTTTAAAGTTTTTTTAAATATTTTTTACCTTCTTTCAGGGTCTATAATTTTGAATTTTTTTTTAAGATTTCATTAATTATGCCCAGATTTGTGACAAGCACTTCAATCAACAATTCTGAGAAATTGGGAAGACATCAGAAGAAAATGAATCCGCATGGAGGCTTTTCAAAAATTCTAGCATGTTTGAAGAACTTTTTGAACAGGTCAAATTCCTTCCACAAAATACTTATTTCTGAATTCTAAGTATCTTCAAAGTAATAAAAATGAATATTAATTATACTCATGTGGTATATAGAGTAAAATATAGAAAATTAAAGAAGAACGAGATTGAAGGTACCGTGTTTCCTTAAAGCAAAAAATATACATCTCCAGCATGCAGGTATATATACCGGGTGGGCAAAAACTCCGTAAAAACTTTAAAAATTCATAAAATTTGGAAAAATAACCAAAAAAAAAAAGTTTGCAGGGTTAGCATTGCTAGGTCACGGGATTTTTTTTAAGATAGGAAAAAAAATAACTCAAAAACAGTCGACAGGTGGCGCTGACGTACACAAGTCAAAAAACGATACGCAAATAACGAAAAGAATGATTCTAAATCGTTTATTACAGCAGTAGGTTTTCCACATGACCCCCACCACAGGGGATAATACATTGCAGGGGAGTTACAAATCCAGCAACGGCAGAGTCCAGCAGGTCCGAATATATACATGACACCTCTTAGAGGATCGCATCTTTCAGTTCCAAAAGATTGGAAGGACCAGATAGATACACCCGGGATGATACACCCGTTGACTTGTGTACATCAGCGCCACCTGTCAGCTGTTTTTTGAGTTATATTTTTCCTATCTTAAAAAAAATCCCGTGACCTAGCGATGCTAACCCTGAAGACATTTTTTTATTTTGGATATTTTTCCGGTTTTTATGAATTTTTAAAGTTTTTACGGAAATTTTACCCACCCGGTGTATATATATATATATATATTATTTATCCAAATTGTGGTACAAAATATATGGCAAAAGAATGACGAAATTTTTTCACCAGAAACTGAAAATGGTCTACATTTTGTAAACCTGACCCCTTTAGTACGTAAAATATCATGTCCAGCAATATATATCTTCCATTTCTATTCATATCGCATACGTAATATCCGACTGCAAATAAACTAGGGAAAAAAATTCCATAAGGTGAAATTTACGTTACGAGCAGTATCGAACCGCAAAAACATTTTAACAGCAAAAAAAACGGAACTCAGTAAATATGTCGGAACAGAAAATGAAAAAAGGGGGAAAAATTTATGAACTGATATTGAACGTCCGAAAATACATAAATTTCCAAGCAATTTTCAGTTCAAAAATACATTATATCTTACACGTTTTGTCCCACTTTGAATTTTTTTTTATTTCCCTTTTCTTCATTGTGACAGAAATATCTGCATCCATGATATAATACTTGCTATATGCCATTGAAAATAAATCGTAGCCTGTTTTACAATTTATGAAAACGTTTTAGAAACATCTGTTTCACCATTACGATTCAAATCTACAACCTACGTCGCATTTCACATTTGAATTTATATTGAAAAGGACTTTTTCCGTAAAGTTGGGGGGTTTTCATATTCGTTATTTTATTATAGTTTACTGCTTTTTTTCCATATTTCAGTCATAAAGTCGAAGAAAAAAATAAAAACACCGATTCTTTTCAATAAAAGAATATGAAACACTTGTATTTACCGTTATTTTCTATTATATAGTGTGCTCGAAACAATAACTTCACTGTCTGAAGTTTTTCTTTATTTGGAAAAAAATGCAATAATGTTTTTTATGTAAATATCGTCACTCATTTTTTAAATATCTTATTTAGTTGACGCAAATTATGCCACGTAAATAATGCCACAATAATTTGACATTTAACTCATTTAGTTGTGTATATATATATATATATATATATATATATATATATTTATTTATTTAAATTCTTAGGGAAAAATTATAAAATATGTCGTTTTAAATTATATGCAACGCTTTTACTATGGACTGTTTATAAATTACATTAGTATTTTTCTTACCAAAGATTATACTAAAATCTTATACCTTTTTGTCAAAGCGTTCTTTTGATTTTAAATTATATTATAATCTAAACATATAATATTTAACAATTAAACAAATGTAATTTTAAATATTAGTATGTTGTATTAATAACGATAATTTATTATTAATTACTTATGTGGAAATGCGTTAATAAAATGTGCAATATTTGCTAAACGAAACTAACAATTTTCATTCTTTATGTAAATACTAACCTAAATATTTGTAGTATATGAATAAACATTTATTTGCAGAAGTGTTTTCTAGATCTGTAAGCAAAAGAGATCCGCAAATAACTGCACAAAGTTATAAAAAACACATACTTATATTTCAACATTGATATATTTACCAATCATATAGAATGAATTTATTAACTATAAATAGATATCGTTAGAAAACATATATTTTTAATATTGCAGAGTAATTTATAAATCGCTGCGGCGTGGAGTAAAATATTTCTATCTAAAATTAAATAATAACTTAACTCGGAAATTTTGAAAATTATTGTAAGAAATTGTATTTTACTCAAAATAATAGATCTTCGTGTTTTACCTTAACTCAATGTCCCTTAGAGTTTGAAAACAAGAAATAACATTGCTAACAGTAAATTAAATGTTAATGAAGTCAGTAGAATATCTCAACACCCACTTACGTCTGAATTCCTAGAACTATAAATTCAACGCTCTCAGCATGCATGCAGTGAAACAAAATCTATTTATTTCCTTAGTTTTCGAAAAGCTTTCTATATTTATTGCAAGCGCCTTTAATGTTCTGTATGTCTTAATGGGTGTTTGCCGTGTCAGCCTATACGCAAAAGGAATAACTAATTGTTATGAAACTATATAAAGTAACAACCTGAATGAGAATGCATATCAAACAGACCTATAGATTATTTCGGAGCAGCTGTGATTAGCATTTTTTTCCCTCTTTTAATTTCAGGGGCATATTTCTTTAGAAATTTGTTTTTTTTTTTTAAAGTTAATTTTTTTTGTAAATGTTTCATAGAAACTTGGTAGGTTCTAATAAATTGCATGTTATTTTAGATTTTAATTATATACGTACCTCAAAAACCCCATTATTAACATACTATTTTTTTAGTTACTGCGCAGGGATTTTATGTGGTTATGTATATATATATATATATATATATATATATATATATAGATATATATATATATATATATATATATATATATATATATATATACTTATAAAAGGAAAGTTATTTTTTTGGTGAACGTTTTAAATTACATGTTTCTGTTATGGTTCTTTGATGTTACAATATTCTAATTTCAGTGCTACTTAATATTATTTTAAAAAATTAAGTTGCTTCTAATTTAATAATTGACTTTTGAGTTAAAATTTACGCATTTTGTATTTATAAAGCAGGAGATCTTGTTGACCACTCAAAAGAAGAACACTTACTTTAAGTAGAGACACCATATCAGTCGATGGTCCCTCTAAATTCCAGGGTGTATATTCTTTTAGAATTTTTTTCAATAATTTATTCATCAGTATTTTCATAGAAAATCGGTAGATTCTAATTAGTTAATGTTGTTTTAGAGTTTAATTATTTACGTACCCCGAAAAGTCCATTATTGCCATGCTATTTTTTAGTTATTACGTAGGATTTTATAGGTGGTGATATACAGGTGGTTATCAAAATAATGGAAACACCTATCAATATCAGTGGTGCTTATGAATGTGCTTTGTATGCCTTAAAAAACAAGTCTGGACACCAGTAATTTTTTTATATAATATAGTGTATGTATTATTCTACTGTCAGGTAGCAGTAATGAAGCTAAGGGCATCGTGCTTTGGGGGGTAACAGCTTGAAATGTCAAACCTTGAAGACCTTGAGAAAAGGGCAAATTGTTTGAGAGCGTTTAAAGTGGAATATCTGTTAATGCAACCCCCAAGCTAATCGGTGTTTTTCGAGCTATGGTATCAAAGTCATGATAGCATACAGAGGCACGGAAAAACATATTTTGCCAAACAGAATAGTGGACGAAAGGAAGAGCTGAGTGAAAGATACGGACGAGGTATTGAATCGGAGTGAAGAATCGGTGAGTTGAAGAAAAAAAACAACTGCAACTAAAATGACCGAATAGCTCAATCTGCATCTGCATGTTCCGGTATCAGCCATCAGAGGCAGAAGGGAACTTCACAAACAAAGCATTTACGGAAAAGTAGCTATTCCCGAACCACTCGTAATAGATGCCAATACAAAATATCATCCACAATGTTTCCAGGAACGCAAATTCTGGTCGAGTAATATGTCGAATAACGGCATTTGGTCCGACGAATAATTGTTCACATTGTTCCTCGCAACAGGACTTGCGTATGTCTGGAGAACACCTACACAAGGGTAAGATTCTGGCTGTCTCATCTCAACTTCAGTCATGGAGATAGATCTATCAGGGTTTGGGATGGCATGTCATGGTTTTCTTCAGTCCCTATTGTAACTCTAAAAGGGAGATTGAATGGGAAGGACTATGTCTTAATTTTAGATCACTAGTCCATCCTATGGTGCAAACATTGTTTCTTGCAGGAGATGTCGTTCTCCAGGATGATAATCATCCTATACATACAGCTAAATCTATCAAGTATTGGTTTGAAGAGCATGAAAAAGATATCAAATATATTATCTTGCCCTGTACAAAAACCCCTGACTATATATCATCCAACCACTGTGATCTGCATAAGCGGATAGAGCTAGGTATCGATTTCCACCACAGCTTCTCTACAGGAACTTTCATTATTTTTCCCTGAAGAATAGTATAATATATTCTTAATCACTATTCATGACTCGTATAATCCAATTGCAAGGTGAATCAGGTGATATTACATGACAAAGGTTATCCTGCGCCGTATTAATAAAGGTTTTCACAATGTTTCTTAGTGTTTCCATTATTTTGATAACCACCTGTATATCTTTATTTATAAAGGAAAGTCATTTTTTTAAACTTTTTAATTTACTAATTTCTTTTATAGTCCTTTCATGTTACGATTTCCTACTTCCAGTGCTATTTAGTTTTCTTAAAAAAATTGAAATTGTTTTTCATTTGTAACTTTTTTTATAGCTAAAAATTTAATACTTGTTTTTTTTTAAACCAGGAGACATCGTTGCCACTGGAAAGAAGGAAAACTACTTTAAGTAGAGTCACCCTGTGATTCCAAAAAATCACCTATTATCTATAAAACGAAGTGGTGGAAATTTTAAAGGTCACATTAACAGTTAATAAAAACATCTATAAAAGTTTTTAAAAGATTTCAAATAAGATGCTAAATTAAATAGTAATGCTGTACGAAATTTCAATGAATTATTTTTCTTTTTAATTTGTAGATTTTAATTAAGAAACAGTTCTATAATCTTAGAGGGTGTGGAAAAGACATTTCTCTCAAAAGAAATGTTTCATTTTGGTTTAAAACACACTGTTCAACATTCAGAATCCAATAACACTAAATATATCTGTATGTATACAATATTTTACGATTTACTGTATCTATGCATACTCTAATATAAGTTTGCAATTTAAGTATATTTACATTGTAGTCAAATGTAGTTCCATGATTAAAAATCTTATATATATTTATAATCTTGGACGGTATCTGTTAAGAAAGTTTGAACAAAATACAATCTTTTAAAAAGCAAAAATTGCTCTGAAAATATATTTTTTGCCCTTTAAAGGATTAAAAAATTCAGACGTGATTTGTTTTGTTTAAAAACAACCTTTCCTTAGAAAAAGGGGACAAACAAGCGAAGAGAAGTTTGGGTCGAACAGAAATATCGTAATCTAAATATGTTGGGTTTTATCCTGAAATTAAATATTATTGGAAGTTGCGTTTTACATGTATAGTGGATTTAATATGAAAAGAACTTCGGGGAGTAAAATCCATACAAGTATGAGAAAAATCCAAAACTCAAAATAAGATAATTTTCTTCCCGAAGTGTCCTAAGTCAATCCGACAATTCGAATCCTTTTTTTGTATTTGGCCCAAGATTCAGCAGGGCTTTTCTGAATACCCCCTACAGCAGGTTTTTTATTTCCCAGATACTGTTTCTATGCATTACTTGACATATCCGAAATCCCATCGACTATCACGACAAATATTAATCCATCTTACATAACATGTCGTCTCTTCGTGAATAGGAGCTTCTGGACAAAAGCTTTTGGAAAACTGTTTGCAGACACAATCACAAAATGGCCCATTTCCGTGATTAACCCACTCCTCTGTACTCTTATGTAAAGTAACTGAGCTGAAATTTTCCATTTATTGAACGCCACCGAATAATTAAACATGCTCTTTGATATCATTCCATGTCTTAATAGTATCTTATGTGAGTAAAGTATTTATGTTCGGCATTTATATACGCGGTCTTTTCCAATTTACAGGAAAGTTCTGTCGGGGAAAATATTCACTTGATCTCTTTTTTTTTCTTATATTTGCACTCAACTTCTAAAATCAGTTCAGGGGTAAATTTTATGACTATATTTATACGAATTTTTAATCTTATTCCAAAAATCTGACTTTATATAAAAATCAATACACATACACTAGGGTGTTTCAAGAATTAATACCAAATCCAAAGCTTTAAGATGTATAATCTAATGAATGATGCCTTTGACAAGTCTTTTTCACGTAGGGTTACGTTCCTCCATAACGGTCCTCCGGAAAGCAAAATTTCAGATGCCCTTCTTCGCGAGTTATAATTTTCATTCGTTTCATCGTTTTCATTCAAACACAAAGGTTTTGGACTTCAGAATAAATAAATTCATAACACCATCCATTGATCAGGGTTTTCCTGTTGATTTCCTCAAGTCAATTCTAACCCAGTTTTATAATTTAAATAATACCGATTGCGAGAAGCATTTTAACATATAGTTGGCAACATTAAAGTTTCCCTAATGCGACATTAAAAATCTCTACTATGACTATAAATGTGTGTGTGCTAAATGATTCGTGACACTTGCTTGGCGTGGAGTTAAGTATTTTAGTATCTTAATATTTTAGTAGAGTATTAGTTAACGTGTAATTATTTTAGTATTTTAGTATTATTGTTTTTTTGTATCTCAGTATTTTGTTTTTCTGTATTTATATTATAGTATTTTAAGTTATTTATTGTTTATCCTAATATTTATAAGGTATAAACGCTATTCATCATCTAATTAAGTTTTAACTTTACTCTATATTAAAATTCTATGATTTAACAGGTCTGTTTCATTTTAAAAGTTTCTTCAATAATTGATTTTAACAGTCTTGGTGTTATAGCCGACTTCCGAGAGTGTTGTCTAGACGCAAAATATGTTTAACCGGGGTTGGGCGGTCACCCCCCCCCCCCAGTCATCAACTATACCACCTCCACTTTCTTTATGCATAAGTAATTAAATGTATTCCTTGATATATGTTATTTGAGTATTAAATGGTCACATGTGTCCCTTTGGTTATTTTAATTTTAAATATCTATTATATCGTAAATATTTTTAAGAGCAGCATAGCGCCTAAAATGTATTTTTCTCATTCTTTGTTTCCTATTTAAGTAATTTACATTTGTATACTATATATATATATATATATATATATATAAAAGATTTAACCCTCAAACGGTACAGTGGGGACGGATCCGACCCAAGGGTGTGTCTTCCCCCTCCCGCAATCTCCCCTTTCATTGCAAAAAATCGAGTCGACAAGGAACCCTGCCAGATAGACCTACTAGACCAACCTATTAGATATAGAAATAAGTAAATACGGGTGTCTTTGTTGAAAAGCATTATTCGTGATCACTAGTCATTTAAAAAATTTTTATTTTAGATTTTTAAATTTTTTATTTCGATTTTGAGGGCCAAAAATGTCAGTATATATTATTTTTTACATTTTTGTGCTCGGAAAGTTGGTTTCACTAATTTCTGAAACTAGGTAGACTAAATTACATGTTAGACCTAATATATACAACATTCTATATAAATGCCAAAGGTATTTTCTTTGTTTAGCAAAATTACAATTCTCTGGTCATTTTTTCTACAAAAACGGTTTTATTTCATGTAAAATATGATCAATAAATGTTATTATACAACAAAAATGCTTATTGTGTACTTATTTCTACAAAAAACCTCATCAAAAAAGAAATCGGATCGGATTCGACCAGACCGTACCATCTATTTCGTCTCAAACCGTTGTACCGTTTGAGGGTTAAGAATGCCTTTCTCGACTTATTACAAATCCTATCATTAGACACATAGCTATATAAGTGTTTCCAGGACATCCTAACGAAACACTAAATGGAATCATTCCTTAAGGTCCAAAACTATTCGATGAAGTTCCTATTCTTCATCGGTCTACTCCACCACACGTGAATGCATTCGTAATGGCGCTGTCCGGCCGGCACGCGAAACTCCCATTCCGCAAACTTTTTTTGCCCCGTTTTAATGAGAACTTCCCGAGGTACTCGAAAGTTATCGTATTTCAACCTCGAGTATGTCACCTCGTTACTTAATTTGTAAATCATGTCTCACGGTTATTGATTGGAGGAGGCCGGCACACGCTTTCACTTAACCGTACTGGAGTAGGGGTCTCGAGCGCCGCTCAAGATGTGAATTCGATTCGGGAGGAAACCTTATTAAAGATTTCAAGGAGATAGATATTGGTAAGGTTATGCCTCTCATATCCTACGCGAATGACTTTTTTAAAAGAAATTGCAGAGTGTTATCTGTATCGGACCTTATAGATTATAGAATATGAATTTTATGAAAGATGTCCCGAGCAAAATTTAACTTTTCCCCTAATTTAAGCACATTCTGTAATGTTTTATTTCTCTTAAGGAATTTTTTACATAAAAAAATTATAAGTATAAAAAGCTGTTAGAAAGACTTGAAATTTTGTTTAAAAGACTATTATATATATATATATATATATATATATATATATATATATATATATATATATATAAGATGAGAGACACAAGTCAAAAAATGGCAATTTTGAGGTTATGTCATTGAAAAATATGTATGAAGTGGGCCATCGTGCACGAAAAGCGACACATCTCTATTTCGCAATTTGCCCACCTGAGGGCAGTTGTATTAGTTTTATTGTAATGCCAGTTCAAGCTGTATAGTATTCTTTAAGTTGGTTTTTCTCAAATGCTGCCTTTTTGAGTTGTGCGAATTTTATTGCCGGGGTGCGATATATTTAAAAATATAAGCCTAAAACAGCACCACTCATTTGAAGCTAAAGTTAAAGCGTGCCTAGATTTTAAATGTATGATGTCTGGAACAAATAATTCCGTTGGTATAATTTTATTCCTTATTTCACAAAAGAAAGACATCAAAATAATTTGTCTTCAAAGTTTATGTGTAAAATTTTTATTCCCTTTAAATGCTTAAAAAACAAAATAAATTTTGCCCCAAGATAAAACTTTAGAATTTTTCTTTTAAATGAAATATCTAGAATACAGTTTAAAGTACTGACAAAATCCAAGCTTTACCAATGGGCGGTGCTTAAAGGAGAAAAAAAAAACAGATATCCCCACCCCAGCGTACAGGTAGCCAGGACCGATTCCATAGGTGAGACAGCGAGGATACCGCCTCAGGCGCCGAGTTTAAATAGGCGCCAAAGTGAGACAGAATAAAAATACGAAATTATTAACGAGTAAGGAAAAATAGTAGTACTTTAATCTAATACAGAATGAAATTCGTAAAAATACTCAAATATATGGGAATATTTACACTAGTATTTATAAACGGCTGAATTTCAGACCATGAGAATTACACTTTGAATGCCTATTTCATAACGTTGTTGTAGCTCTAAAAATTCTAATTAACGCTACCTGTAACTATAGCAGCCGCTGACAGCAGTTATTCTAATGTGAATATTTTAAAGAGCTATATACTAACAACAACGAATTTAAAACAATTGAAAGTGCTAGCAACCATTTCTATAGAAAAGACGGTATCTAAATTACATTATAGAGATACCATCGAGCCATTTGCTGGAATATTGGCTTCAAGAATGATTTAATAATTATTTGTATTACATAACAAATTATGATAAAATTTATTTAGGTTTTACAACTTTTTTTTAGTTCTGTATTTGTTACAACTTTTATGTTTCTTTAAGGGGGCACATATCTTTTAAAGGACAAGACAATCGACAATCATATCCCTATTTTCAATCATCTGTAATTACGAAAATAATTTCTTCAAGAATATGAAAAATTTACCGTGAGTTAAACACTCTTTCTTTTTTGTAAATATGGCTCTAAATTTTTCTATCTGGAAGAGAAATATTTTAATTGTTTAAAATGTGAACCATTGTTTATTTCATAGTTATGTAATTTCGTACATGATATCACCAAAACAATTGGCTAGAATACCATGAAATTTTATACACGGGCAATATACACATATATCATTAAAATTACCTACTATTATGCCCTTCCGGCCATAAAAATTTTATTTACAGTAAAATTTATCAAAATTTTTTTAATTGAAAATTTTGTTAAACTTTTTTTTCAAAGAATAACTAAGAATTTGGATTTCAAAGTAGTTTATTTTAAAGATATATTATACAAAATAATTTTAAAACTAAAAAATATGTATATTCATTAATATACGGACACAAGTCTGCGTGCATTGCCATAACAATGAAAAAACAATGGTTGAAATTTTAAAAATTTAAAATATTTATCTTCAATGTAGATAAAAAAAATGAGAGCCATATTTATATAGAAGAAAAAGTGTTTAACTCACAGTAAAATTTTCATATTTCTGAATAAATTATTTTCGGAACTACTGATGATTGAAAATATGGATATGTTTGTCGAGTATCTTGGCCTTTAAAAGATACGTGTCTCCTTAAATTAAATAAACTTTTTCTTTCCATTTAATACTTTTTTTCGCCAAAATGTCCGTTATTACATTAATCAGATTTTTTTAATAGAGGTATATTCAGTTCTTAAGAGACTCTCCGAAAATTCGAAAAGTAGCCGTTTATAACACTAGCCTAGAACACCGAGGTGGATCGGCCCGGATCTGCAGGTAGCCTTAGATCTATGTTTCGGACTTATTGGGGGTCCTCAGCAAAGCAAAGGCATTATGCATTTGTCATGCCATGCAAATGAGTCTAGAACAAGAGCGAAAGGCAGGCTACATGCGCGTTGAAAATGCTTCCTATTGTATTCAATTTAAGGAAATTATAATAAAAAAACCCAGTTCTGCAACATTTTGTACAAATACTTCACAAGGAATTTTAAATATATGATTTTAGAGAGGGTGTAAGGTCGTGGATTCACCTTCACTGAGAAGAGATCCTGCCCCGTGTCTCTGTCTATCGAGACGCAGGTTACAAGACTGGCTAGCGCTGACCCCACTGGGTAGCCCGAAGAATCATCCCGACTGGCTGGCGCTCGGGAAAATGCCCACCGAGATGGAGCAGAAGTGATGACCGTTCGTCTGACCAGCGACTATAGACGCAGAAAGCGTGGGAAACCGCCGCCAAACCATCCCGTATACAGGGGCACCTGACAACAGGATAAGAGAGAAAGGGCCAGCAGCCGGAGTCAACGAGATCAGATGCGGGTTCATCTCTCGGTCAAAGGCTGAAATAGTCTTAATGAATGCTTCAGCGAAATTTCTCTGATGCAGACTAGAATAGTCTCGATGCCACTGTATATTGTACATAGCTGGATCTTTAATAGAAGCTGTATTTTCAAATAATTATGTCTATCTTATGTTAATTTTCAACCACGCGGACGTAACAAGGGCAAAACAGAAAAAAAAATGACATTCACTATAGACTTAACAGTACAAGATACTGGTATCGCTTAAACAATACAGTTTTTTAATGGTCCTGACTGGCATTGACAAAGCCGCAAATCCGTGCATTTCCTATGCCGTAAAGGCGTTTCTGTGAAAAATATTTCACCTTTGTAAAAAATAAATAATAATAACAATATTACTAATTTACACGTACTAACACTAACAAACATTGTAAACAAACAAACAAACACAAAAAAACACAAACACACGCACACAAAAAAACACAAACACACGCACACACACACACACACACACACACACACATATATATATATATATATATATAATATATATATATATATCTTATATATATATTTCTTCTGTCCGTGTGTATGTAACTGAACTCCTCCTAAACTACTGGACTGATTTTTATGAAATTTTGTGTGTGCAATTTAGTTGATTCGAGAATGGTTTAGATTCACAATTTGATCCGATAGAATATGTTTTTATATTTTAAATTAATTAATAAAAAACCAACAATTTATAAGGGGGTGCGTCCGGTAAATGGAAGCTGTTACAGTTTGTGAAATCAGATAATGGCGTCCACGTTAGGTTTAGTTAGCAAACAGCGAGCGAAAAAATAAAAATGAATAAAATCAAAAAGTTTCAAGTCATATATTAAACCAGAATAATAAATGAAGATAATAATCTTTCAAGTCAGATTTTATACTCTAAAATGGATCAGATCCAACGGCATATTGATACTCTCGACACGCGATGGAAAATTCGAATCAACCACGTTAAGTGACACGACATCTTTTTTAATCGCTGCTGCAATCCTCCTCGCCTATATCTTTGTGTCTATTGAAGAGCTAAAGACTAAGCTTTTATCCTGCTAACTTATTTCTGACTAAAAACTCCTCTGACATGTATAATTACCAGCCCACAACAACTTTCCAATAGCGAATATGTTTCACTTTACCCACTGGAACACCGGGTCATCGTGTCGCATTCGGAAGGTCGCCAATTAGGAAAGTACCATGCTCTCGACCCGGGTTCGAATCCAGAGTTGTGTAAATTTTGCTAGACCTGTTATTTCAGCTTTTTCTTTTTAAGGCTTTTTTTATTTCAGCTTTTATTTTATTATTTTTTAAATTATTTAATTATTATTTATTTTCTTTTATTATTTTTATTTTAATTTTTTAAAATTATTATTTTATTTATTTTTATTTTTTTCAGCTTTTTTATGATGAAATACCGAATATAGCTGAAATCTGAGCAGTTTATTATACATTTATACATTTTTAATTGGGTTTTCATATTATTAATATGTATAACATTTCGTATGCCTTTTTTTCTATGTTATTTATACTGTGTTAATTTTTAAATTGATTTTGGTTAACAAACATTCTTAAAATCCCGGCCATCACCGGGTACTTCAGCTAGAATTACAACGTTTGAACAGGACAACGTCTGTCGGGTCCGCTAGTATATATATATATTTCTTTTGTCCGTGTGTATGTCCCTGAACTCCCCCTAAACGGCTGGACTGATTTTTATGAAATTTCGTGTGTGCGATTAAGTTGATTCGAGAATGGTTTAGATTCACAATACGACACCCCTAGCACACCTAGGGGGGCATGGGGGGCAGGGGGCATATGTAAAAATAATCGAAAACGACTGATATCACTCTCGATTAGTTTTCAGGGTCTCTGAGATTAATAGTGACACTCCCGATATCGTTTAAGTGCAAGTTCAGCCCCCCAATTAGCATAGGGGGGGGGGGCAAGGGGAGAAGAAGGGGGGAAAATAAAATCTCCAAAATGACCTAGAGTAGTGTCGAATTCACAGTTTTCGGGGGTCACTGAGATTAATAGTGACACTCCCGATGTCGTTTAAGTGCAAGTTCAGCCCCCCCATTACCCTAGGGGGCGAGGGGGAAGGAGGGGGAATATAAAATCTCCAAAATGGCCGAGAGTAGTGTCGAATCCATAGTTTTCGGGGTCTCTGAGAGGAACAGGGGCAATTCAAATGCCTTTAAGTGAGAGTTCAGCACCCCACCCCCACCCCATCAACGTTGGGGGGGGGAGAAGATAAAATGTCCAAAATGACCGAGAGTAGTGTCGAATCCATAGTTTTCGGGATCACTGAGACGAATAGTGACATAACTGATGCCGTTTAAGTGCAAGTTAAGCCCCCCCCCCCCATCAGCATTGGGAAGGAGGGGGGAAAAATGAAATGTCCAAAATGTCCGAGAGTAGTGCCGAATCCATTGTTTTAGGAGTCTCTGAGATGAATATAGGAAATTAAAAGTGTTGTTTATAATCAAGTTTTGAGTTAAAAATAGAGTGAATTTGTAATTTTATTTTGCCATTTGTATACTGTACATATACTTTTAAATTCCCTTAAATAAAATTTCTTAGACTTTACACTACAAGTAGAATTCATTCCTTTTCCTGTGTAGTAAAAAATTGAGATTAATACATAAATACCTGGGCAACGCCGGGTAAACAGCTAGTATATATATATATATATAAATTTATTAATTCACTGGGTTGGTTTTACGAAATATATCTTACTATTCCATATACATTTCCATTCTTTATTGATATTCTTACCACTTATTTTTAACCAATATTTTAAGCAAAAAGGTTAGGAATCAACCGGGAAGACAATATTTTTCACTTTTCACACACACACATATATAAATGTTCGCATCAGTCTGTAACATCCTCTAGCCAGAAATTAAACTTCACCCCCCCCCCCCCCCCCGCTCCTTAAATACTTCACTCGGATCCTCCGAAGCGGCCCCTGATATATTGGACCGGCGCGCCATTCAACGACTCTCGTGTGACTTTCGAGAAACACGCGAAACTCCAATTTTCGAAAACTTCCCTCGTCTCGTAAATGAGAGCGTGCGGGGTTACTACTTGGGAGCTATCGTCTTTCACTTCAGGAATGACACCTCATTATTTAATTTTTAAATCATGTTTTAACCATTGATTCCGGGACTTGCACGCCTCGGAACAAACACGATTAGTGACTGTGAGTTTTGAATATTGCTCTTTCCGGGTTTTAACAGGGGAAAACCGTTATGCAAGAAGTGCATACAACATAACAGCTTTAAGCCTAATATATGGACTCAGGATGACGACATCACACGCATAAGCATGCACATAATATATCTATAAATAACTATCTACTTACCTACGTCCCTATCTACTTATAAATGTCTGGTTGTATATCTATACATACATATGCATGTATATATATTACCAGTAGCGGTCCCACGATTTAATCTTTGGGGGGGGCGAGTTGAAGGGATAAAAATATTTATAATGCAAATTCAATATTCATAATGTAATTTCTATTTCTTTGGGGGAGCGGGTTGCTCCACTGCATATTACAAATACACACACACACACACATATTATATATATATATATATATATATATATATATATATATATATATATATACAAAGGAATGTAGTCCTCTGTAACTTGTGTCCGATATTCTACAGTTACATAGGACACAAGTTATACAGGTGAGAGGAAAGGCCTTCCGTTCAGCGTATATAAAAATAAATATTTTTCATCTCGCTACCAGGATTAAAATTATTTAATTCTCCAGAATCAGTCATGTGGTCTATACATGCGTTTTTCTCATGTGATGTATAATGTAATAGTCACATGGTTTTTCAAACGTCGTGGGTTTCCGGTGGTTTCGGCGCGCTCTGTGAGTTCTGTTAGTAAACAGTAATTTTAAAACAAGCCTGCTTTATTATATATCAATTTAATGAAGCCTTCGGGTGGGGTTTAGATATTTCGAGAGTCAATGATCGGAATGATCATTCAGGTGTAGTTTAAATTATCAATTAATTTATTTTAAGGTCTTATTTTGGAAAAGGGGTGGTGCTTTATTAAAAAAAAATTGGAATACACCTTAAAAATAATTTACGAAAACGCATTTTTTTCATGACATACATACATATATATATATATATATTACCACAGGGGAACTTCTCTAAGGCTGACAATCATGGTTCTGAAATAAAGTGGCCGTTTTGCAGAGTGGTCGCATATGTATATATATATATATATATATATATATATATATATATATATATATATATATATATATATATATATATATATATATATATATATATACGGCTGCTGATATATGTATACGGATGCTGATAATAAAAAATACCATGCAAAACTTTTAAAATTATCGCTGTTTATATGAATATTCGCTATATATAATACGGTGAAACTTTCTTATGGCGGCAAGTCATGGTTCCCATAAAAGTGTCCGTTTTGAGGGGTAGCTGTCGTAAAGAGGTTTCTTCCATAACGCTCGCTATGTGGAGTCTTTAATCGGTTTTGAACAAAATATAGTCGTTTAGTTGGGTGGCCGGCTAGAGAAGTTACATTGAAAATTCTCTATAGCGGCCAGTCATGGTCCCGAAAAAAAGTTATTGTCGAATATGGATAGATTTCTCTATGGCAGCCAAAAATAGTTCCAGAAAAAAAATGGCCGTATTGAGGGATGGTTGGTTAGAGAAGTTTCACTGTATAGATAAATAACTCAAGTTTGAGAAAATTTTAATATTATTGATAAGAGAATTAATTGAAACGTTTCTTTTAAATAATTCTTAAAATTCCTTCTATGATTGGAATCTGCCTGTCATTTTACAATACCTAACGATATTTCCGACCTTGTCATAAGTAAATAAAAAAATTGTATGATTGATTCATTCGTGTGGAAGCATAAGAAGCGAAAACACACACAAAAAAAAGTGAAACGGTACAGCAAACGGTAAGTATTTTGCTGCAAAAGCATGACTGTGTAAACCATTGATTCAGAGCTTAAAAATAAGTATAAGAAAAACGCTATCTAGAACGGTAAACGCATTTCCAAAGCTCTGGGCATCGATTTCAATTCTCAACAAATATTTATCACGAAGCGATAAAGTAAACATGTCACATTTTATCGCAATCTTTGTGATTGCTGAAGGGTAAATTTCATATCACTTCTAAAACAATAATAGGATCACTCTAACAAAGTTTTCCATCACAAATATTTTCAGTCAGGTTTGAAGGGAAGTAACGTATTTTTTGTGTTTTTACCGTAAGCTGTCTAGAACAAAAACATATCAGAGTTTTTTTTTTTTCTTTCATTTTTCGTATATTCAAATGTTGACTTAAGTTATCTACAACTTGCTACAAATAAATACAAAAGAAAAATGATCTTTACTGGTTTTAAAAGAATAGAGTGATCGGTAGACATTTTATTTTGTTGGAATTTATTGATTTATGAAGTAGAATACCTTTAAAAAATTATCCATTTCGAAGAACTCGAAGTGAAATGATACAAATGTCATGAAAACTTGACGTTTGTGGATGATACATTCAGGATACGGAGGAGTCTGAATTTGAAAGTATATTAACGTTTTAAGTCCATCCTAGGAAAAATATCTCTATCGGTTGACACGGAGCAAAGCGAATGTCATAGGGCTTCCACAATAAGTCACGCATTGACCCTTTTTTCATTCTAACGATAATCATGTAAGGTTTTACCACGATTTCATTTATGACAGTGATTCTCAACCTGCGGGGCGCGCACTCCTGGGGAGGCATGAGGGGTATTCGGGGGGGGGGGGGTTGTAAAAATAGGTGAGCAACGTATTTTCTATGGTTACTTACGTTATATTATGTACAAACATACATACATACATACACACACACACACACACACACATATATATATATATATATATATATATATATATATATATATATATATATATATATATATATATATATATATATATATATATATATATATATATTATAGGCTTTGGAGTGAGACGTTGGGTTTCAAGAACATCCAAAGGGGAGGAGTAGACCTAAAATGGTTGGGATCCGATGATTTATGGTAGCTGATTTCTAGGAAAAATCAGATTTTTAGCTCCATATTGCTTGTTAGATTTGTTTTAACAGTTTGTCTGGAAGCCCTGACAGAATATAAATTGAAATTTTGACAAAGTAACATATATAAGGTCTTCCTGTTGGAATTTTATTAATTTTAGGTATCTTCCTAAATTCTAGCTTTCCCCCATAGAAGTCAGATTTTTTGTGTACAAAGTACATGTGGTCTACTATACTTGAAGTCATGTTAATGGAAGCTTTGAAGATATCGCAAATTATTTTTCACAATTTTATTCCGTTTGTCTTATCGATTACATAGCACATTATTATTGGGTTAAGGATTTCACTGGATAAGAAATGGTCTCTGTTTGATCATTGCACACTCCCTAATGTCTCAATCTATGAACCGAAAGAGAAATACTACATTTATATATTTATAGGCCATCATATCAAATTTAATGGGAAAGACTTTCAATGAAATTCATATAGAGGCTATAAAATCACCCCTCTCCTCCTTTAAATTTTAAATCTAGGCAAACAGATTTTTTTAACACTAGAACGGCTGCAGCGGTCATTTTGACCGCAAACGATTTTCAAACGCTCATATTTCCCTTTGCTATTCTTTGGTTTTTTGTTTGTTCATTGACTTTTCCTAAATATTCATAAAGAATATGTCGGACAAAAATTATCTTTTTCTGCACATTATTATCGTCGCTATAAAGGGTTATACCTATAAAGGCTGACTGCGGTCATTTTGACCGCTGATCCAACATAGCTGTCTATGGTGTGTTTTCTATTCGATTCTTTTGCTATGCGTGTATGAGGAGGATGTAATTCATGTAAGAGGAGGAAGAAGACATCAAAACCGAAGTTTAGTACTGAGAAAAAGTCAGGAACAATCATCTCTCTCACAGTATGACCCAAATGAGCGAAATGAAGAAGTAGCAAAAGATGGAACAGCGTGGACTACAGTTCCGTCTGATACTCTTTCTTGAAGAATACGGCAGCGTCACAATATGTTGAGAGAAGTGCCTGGGCCCAGCACTTTTGTCATTAGGCATGTAACTCTGGGTAGTTTTACTAGTGCATGGAGACTGTTCATAAATGAAAAAATCCTGCATCTCATACAGCAATGTACGGAAGCAGAAGCTTTCAGGCGCTTACAAGATCCGCATTGAAGTGTATCTTTAGATGAATTAGATGCTTTTTTTCCTTACTGTATGCCCATGGAGCTTTTATTTCTAAAGGTATTTCAATCGACAAGTTGTGGTCCACGACATGGGGCCAAAACTTTTTTCATGAAACAATGGCTCGTAGTAGATTCAAAGAAATCCAGATATATTTGCTCTTTGATCTGAAGTCAATAAGATCCGAAAGACTTCGAACACATCAATTTGCTCTAGTATCAGAGATTTGGAACATATTTATTGAAAATTGCTTACTGTGTTACAAAGCAGGTGCAAATATAACAGTAAATGCTCAACTATTCCCAAGTAAGGCACGTTGCTCATTTACACAGTATAAGCCCCAAAAACCAGATAAATTCGGGATAAAATTTTGGCTAGCAGCTGATGTTCGTTCAAAGTACTTTTTGAACGGCTTTCCATATTTAAGAAAAAATGAACGTAGACCAAATGAAGATACCGTTGGAAAACATGCGGTATGTCGTTTGGAAAAACCATTTCAAAATACTGGTAGGAACATTACAACTGACAATTTTTTTACATCATTAAAATTTGCCAAAACTTTAAGAAGTAAAGGACTTAGCCTCGTAGGCACTGTGAAACATGCAAAGAAAGAAGTACCCGAATCATTCAAGCTCAAAAGGGAAGAACTGTGTTCAAGCAAAATTCTCAAGCACGATAATATCACTCTGACGGCATATCAAGGAAAGAAAAGCAAAAGTGTCCTATTGTTAAGAACTCAACATCCTACGCTTGAAATGGAAAGCATAGAAAAGAAGACCCTAACGTTGTTAAATTTTACAACTTTACTCAATACGGTGTAGATGTGCTTGATTAGATGGCAAGAAAATATTCAACGAAATACGCTTCACGACGGTGACCAGTACAAGTTTTTTTGTAATATTTCGGACTTAGCTGCTATCAATGCTTGGATCATTTACAAATAAACCACTGGTATAAACGTCAAGTGTGCTGATTATATTTTGCAAAGATCTGATGATCTCAGTAAAATTTATGTTTCCTCTAAGACATCTCCGCTTTCCAATTTCAGTCCAAGTACAGATGTCCACTATCTGAAGCAGAAAAAGCAAACAATGTCAAATCAATCGATACCATAATAAAACTATGAACATTCGTTCTCATTGCAAATTTCAGTTTACGGCTCATATACAAGCAAAGTGATAAAGTTCAGTGTTTGCACAGACTGAAAAAAGAATACTGTAAGTGTAATTTCGTAATATGTATACTTTTAAATGTATAAATTTTTGTAAATTATCATGTGATAAATATTTAAAATATTTTGTGCAATACAAAGTAATTATCTTTGTATAGTGTGTTTTATTTTGTACCTATTGTATTTTATTACTAATTGGTTTGTATAAAAACATTTAGTATGCTCTTGGATAAAAGAAAATAAACATTATAAAATAAAGCATGAGCTGAGAGGAAAATTTATGTGAGAAAAATGTAAAATTTAACAACTAAATATATTAAAAAACGTGTTTTTGAAAAGAAACCATGAAAAAAGTGTATTTTTTAAACATTTTAAGGGAGCGGTCAAAATGACCGCTTCTCGCCGTTTTAGGTATACAGAAAACGCCGCCGTTCTACTGTTAACGCACAGTAAAGCTGTTTAAAAATGCGAAATATAGTGCAGATAGTACAGTAGATTCTAGACCATATTCACTGTATTATCATCTTGTTTCTTTGTCAAAATTAAAGAAGGAACGTGATTATTTGATTCATATCAATAATTTATAAAAAAATATTGATAACAAATACCCAAAAATCACTTTTAGTGTAGTATTTAAGATCGTCGTACATTTAAAGGTGTCATATCGCAGTCGATAGCACGATCACTCACTGATTTTTCTTCTCCAGTTCGATTCCCGGTGGCGACTTTTTTTCCTAAAATTAATTCCATCATTTAAAAATTATTTTCCCTTTAATTTAATTTTTTCTTTTATTTTTAAATTTAATTTTATATCATTAGGGCCTATTTATATAGATTTTTACGTGACTGAGCATGTGTGTCATGACTACAATTAATTTACTTAAAGTCTTACAGACCAAGGCACTCCGTAAACTTTATATCCCTGTTCCTGTTACAGATGCAAAACGCTACGAGCGCAAAGATGTATTTTGTTGTGAAAAAAGTGCAATAGTTATTTTGGAAGCATTAGAAAATATTTAAGTTCGTTCACTTAAATATTTGTGGGATACTTAGGCATTCATTTGTACACACATGAATTTTCTTTCTAACCCAAGTATAAAAATGTACGCAAGCAATTACCATCCACCCACTTCAAATTCTTCTTCTAATAAACATGATGAAAAGAATCTAAATTTAAATTTTTTTACCTATTCGAATGGACTAATTGTTACTGGAGGTTTATGCAAATATTATTTAAAAATATGCCTTTATACCAGAAAAATATCTCTATATATAAAACGCGTAGGTATGCGGCACAAAAATTGACGATATTTCTACACTCCGAATGCAACAGCCGCAACTATCAGATGTAAACATTAGCAGCCGTCCGAAATTTGCAACCGCATGTCAACATGGATTTATGCACTGAAATCAGTAATACTCGAAAGCGAGTTGCACGATCAAGTGAAAATTGGAAAGAGTCTCAAGAAAGAAAACGAAGATGAAATAATTCATTAGAGAGAGGTGTGAAATACAGCATACATGATCGCGAGGTTAGGCTTAAATGTCGCCGGCATAGCAGCCGAGAGCCAGTAATAGTTAATTTTGTACACTTTTTCCATTACTTGCTGAATTTTTACTCCATTTTGTAAGTGAAGAAATTTTCCCAACAATTTATTATTTGATATGATTGTCTGAAATGTGAACATACAGATAGTGATGTAATCCACACTATATTTTAGTACTTGCTGAATTTTTACTCCATTTAAGTGAAAAAAAATTTTCCCCAACAATTTCTTATTTGATGTAATGATGAAGTGTAGATATCTTAATTTTGAAAAATAGTACATACAGAGAAGGGTGTAATTTTTAAAATCATTGGTGTTGGGTTTCTCAGTCTTATCTTCAACTCTGTTCTGAAGTAATGAAAATTCACATTTTTTAATCACGATGTTTTA
>OU015497.1:158444996-158582496 GCA_907164885.2 Dolomedes plantarius | reverse complement strand
TTGCTAATGGTACAGACTTTGTGGCATAGGACTTTCTCGAGTTAATTCTTCTATCGATCATTAAAAAACGTTCTATTGGATGCCAATGGACACATCTTGACCGAGTCTGAGCCTAAATAGATTTAAGGATCAAGAAGATTTCATAATCCATATTCTTAAGAATAGGTGGAGAATTGTTATTCGATAGCAATTTGAGGAACGAGAAAAGATTGCTAATGCAGGCGTAAAGGTTTAAGACTTTCTCAAGTATTTTTTCCGTAAATCACGGACTCAGAGAATTCCTAATTTCCATGGCTCAGGAACTAGGATTAAACAGTGTTAAGGGTATTTTTAGGAAGTAATAATATACTAATTTTTTTAACATCAAAATTAGAGATCATTAAACTTGTTGGAAATACAGGTCGTAGAATCGTTTTTTTTTTTATTTAAGGTTTTTAAGGTTATTAACTACAAATGTTTGTCTTATTTTTATTCATTAGCAAAATGTAATTCTTACCCCTGAGTTTGAAAAATATTTCAGAAAAGGGTAAAAGTTGTACATATAAATCTGTTTTGCAGTTGCTGCAATATTTTATAAACAAGTGCATGCTCGGACTGTATATTTACTTCAATATGTAATATACGTAAAACAAATCAATGGAATAGTCCATCAAAATTTGAAGAAATATACGGTATTTTATGGATTTTTAGTTTCACGTCAGAATGCTAGATCTAAAATCTTCAGTTTTTATTGAAGCATTTTATTTCGTATTCAGAAAGTTTGTATAAAGTTTAAGTGTAGTCTACAAACTTTGCCATGCAATTTTTCGCATATATACGTAATCTACTCATAGTTATATAGTTTTCATATCTCGACCCAATCTTTTTTTCATCTTCTCTCGAGAGCTGAAAGTCGGGAGAAAAAAAATATATAAAACTTTAAAGTTACTTTCAAAACTGAAATTTTCAGATACTAAAATATGATGCCTGCGGGTCTTAAAGTCATGATTTATAAAATAACATTTACGGCATCAAGGACGCTTGCGTTTCAAAATAAACCCCAGTCTCTGTTGGGGGAAGCAAAGCCACACACTTCGCCGATAATCAGGCAGAAATGTTGTATGTCTTTTCGAATATATATTAAATATATTTTTCAGCAGGACTTTAGGAGGGAATCGTAAACTGCACTATACACTATAAAAAGGAATAGGCGTTTGTCAAAACTTGAAGTTTTGTGTTGCTCCAGATAAAAAAAAGCGGTATTAGCGTGTTGAGAGGTTTAGTTAGGAGAGTTACCATTTTTATTGGTAAAAACAAAAATATTCCTGATGGAAAGAGGATTTATGGATTTCGCTTTCCGAATTTTGCTAGAAATGTGATTTTTTTTTTCATTTTGCCTTTGATCTTTCTCGACTTAAATATAGCTTGTTTTTTTATAAATTAATATATTGGGTAAATTAAAATAATCAAGATTTTGAATAACGTTCAGAAAGAGAGAGCAACGTAAGATAACATTGCATCACGTAAATACATTTTATTTTTATCCCATAATAAATACAAGGTTATCAGGAAAGAATCATCCAATTACAAAATGTCACATTTTCCATAATTAAAAACAGAAAATTATAATTAATATGACATTGTAAAGGCAAAACGTTATTTTTTTTTCACAGGTGTTCGATATGACTTCCTTTCGTCACCAGTATAATATTATTGCGTCATGCCATTTCTTGCCAAACACATTGTAATGTTTCACTATTAACAGTTTGCAAAGCATCACAAATGCGTTGTTTAAGTTCGGGCAAACTTGTAGGCAAAGGTGGTATAAACACAAGATCTTTGACATATCCCCAAAGGAGAAAGTCACATGAGGTTCAGTCCGGTGACCTAGGAAGGTAACTGTGCAGCCGATTGGTCGCAGTGCAGACAATGATTTGGTCCTACACAGCCCCCCTCCTAGGTCACCGGACTGAACCCCATATGACTTCTTCCTTTTGGGATATGTCAAAGATCTTGTGTTCATACCACCTTATCAACAACTGTGCCCGAACTTAAACAACGCATTTGTGATGCTTTACAAATAGTTAATAGTGAAATATTGTAACGTGTTGGGCAAGAAATGGCATTTCACAATGATATTATACGGCTGACTAAAGGATGTCATATCGAACACCTGTGAAAATTAAAATTAAAATTTTTCCTTTACAATGACATGTTACAGTAAAATCTCGACTATAATACGCATGCTTCATTTTGCGCGAAATTTTCGGAAAAAAATTAAAATTCGACTTTAATGCGCACCCATAACTTTTCAATATTTTATTTAAAAATTGCACAAATACTTATTAACGTAAATTAAATTTTTAATAAAAATAAACGAAAACGTCAAATTCGGTAGAAAAAAAACTTAAGTTGTCAATTCAAAACAAACAATTCTGTGAAATTATCAGTCTTAATCACTTTCACTAGAATACATATCATCTATTGTTGTTCCGCCCATGGCATAATTATTGTTGCCGTCGTAATATGTCTATCGCCCTCATCATTCTCACTTGACGATACGTACTGTGAGTTCCGCTTGTTTAAAATGAATACCTACTTAATAAACGGGTGGATGAATCACGGAGTGCAGATGCGCACGCACCCGTGATGCGACAATGTCTTACAGCTGCTGTACGTTCGTTTATCCAATGTTTACAACTACTCTTTTTTTGTACCCGATTATAATACGCACCCTCCTTTTTGCGGATTAAAATGTGAAAAAGTGCGTATTATACTCGATATTTTACGGTAATTATAATTTTTTGTTTGTAATTATGGAAAATATTAAATTTTGAAATCGGATGATTCCTGATAACCTTGTATTTTAACCTATCCCCACTTTCAAAGTAAATTTTTCTAAACAGTATAATGAAATGTAAAGAGGCAGACATACGAAATTACCTGTATTCAATTAAACAAAATATGGTTATAAAACAAAACATTAACACTAGAATTCCTCAAGCCCTTGCAGATAAAAGTCAGACGAAATATAACGTCATCTAATACCTAACCATACGCTCATAAATGATAAGTGCTTAAAATGGCTGCTAATACGCCATCAGACACTCTTTGTAGCCAAACAAAATTTGAATTGATTTCGGGGAAGAAAATAAAGAAATAAGTGACTCTACTCGGCGTAAGTGACTCTGCACAAAACGGCGGCTCAAATGAAATATTCACACGCCGAGTCCATTATCAAAATGACACGCAGCTGCAATAACAGAAACAAAATGTCAAGCGCAAAAACAGAAAAAAAAAAAAAAAAAAAAAGGAGGAGTGAAAAAGCCTTAACTACTTTCGTGTTCGAGCTGATGTATTTGCATAACTTGCGAGGCCCAAAAACAATGAGCGCTCCAACAAACTTATCTCTTAATGGAAAGGGTTTTCACGTAATAGTTTGCCCCTACAAATCAACAAAAACAAACTCGCCGTGTGATATTTATTCCGCATGTTTTGTTTTCTTAATGAAGGGTTCGCGTGTAGGGAGAAGGCGCATAAGTGAATGGCGCATAATGCGTGTTAAAAAATAAAATAAAAAATAAAGCGTTCGTCCTTTTAACACGCATTTATAATTCAGCTTTTAAAAATCTTCAGATGCAAATCAGGATCGGGGGATCATTTGTCACCGTTGGAACGGTTTGGAACATCGGGTGACAGAATTCGTTTCCTAGACGAAATTAGCTTATTCACCGTTAGGTGTAAAAACACTGTCCCAACGTTTGAAAATAGAAATGTATTATAAAAATCAAGTTGTATATTTCTGAATCCTTCGATATTATGGAAGTAAAAGATACCAAGAACAGTATAATTCGGTATTTTCTACACTGTAAAAAAAGAAATGATGTTTTAGCGTGAAATGTCTCTCGGTAGTGAATTGACCTGTTTTGGGTATCCCATATCTATAATATCATATATCCCATATCATATATAATCCCATATCTAATATAAATATGCTTTCGTACCCTTTTTAGTTATACTTCCACTTTTGTAATATACCCAAAACAGCATGCATGCTCTGGTACTAAATCATTCAGATAGAGACAGCGGAGAAGACGACACTTAGAACGGAGAAAGCCGATGGCAGCTGCTAAGACAAGAGAGGGGAAATGTCCTCCCTTTAGACATGTATACAAAATGATAATTTTTTCTGTTTGACCACCAAGGTTAGAATTTTTTTCATTGGTAAGAGTGTATCACGTGGTTTAAGCTGCGTGCTTTTCAAGTGTTTACAGTTTAGTGTACAATAATCCACGCTGTGGAAAGAATGGGTTTCGGCGGATTGTTAGTGGAGAATTGGTAGTAAACAGGCCTTATTTATTACATTCAAAGTTAACGGGTTGTTTCTTTACCATATGCTGTTAGGCTATTGGGGGTTCAGAAATTTCTCGAGTGCTTTCGAGAGAATTTCGGCACTTGCCTTAAGGTTTAATATAATTTATCAAATACATTTTTACCAAATCGAGTTTTAGATAAGGGGTTGAGCTTAGATAGAAAAAACTAATTTGGAATAAGGGCAAAAGAAATTTATATTTTCGTTAGATATTTATACTAGCTGATTACCCGTACTTCGCTACGGAGTACATTTTAGGATAATTACAATAAGAAAATAATGAAATTGATTTTTAGAGGATTGCCTTATAAATAATATTTTTTGTTTCTTCATTGGGTGGAACTAATATTACCAGGCTAGTCCGCGAATTTACGCGAGAGCAAGCTACACAAAACTGACCATAAAAAACAATTTTCTCTTAAATCTACGCCAGCGTATTTTAATGTTTGCCCTTGAGACTTAGTTAACGTTATGGTCACGTATACTTGAGGGGAAAATGCAGTTTTAAATATAGAGGTTTAATTTAATATCCATAAAACATATTATTTTCAATTAAATTCTTTAAAAAATTCCATCTCAATTAGTGTAATGGATAATTTTTATCTTTTACTGTGTTTTAACATTTGTTGTCAATTTATTTCGTTGTTATGCACGTGAAGCAAAATTAATTGAAAGTATAACAAAAAGAAGAGAAATCTCGTGATCAGCATTTAATAAATTAAATTCAAAAAATTAACCTTTAAAAATTTCACCAAAAATCAGAAAATGGAGGTAAGGATTCGAAAAAGATTTCATTTTAGATGAATTTTTATGATCTTTCTTGTGATATGAATTTTATAACTCTCAAATTATTATTTTAAATGCAAACTGTAAAAATAGTTAAAAAAATACCTTAAAATTTAATTCAAAAAAAATTTAATCAGTTTTTCAAAAATATTTCTTAGTGCGCCCGTACCCTATAAAAACAATCGCCATGCAAAATTTAAGCCCTTTAGGTCCAGTGGTTTGGTCTGTGCGTTATCTGTCAGTTAGTCAGTCAGTCACGGAACTGTTTTATATACATAGATGAGAGTGATAGATAGATTATGTATGTGCGTAAAATTAGATTTAAGCATTTACTCGCCATTGATATCTGTTCAAATAAACGATCCTCTTAGTCACATAGTTTGTTCTCATCCCTTGATCTTCTTCGGTTTTGATCGACTCATTTTAGTGATTTGAGTTTATAAAGATTCAAATTTGTTTATCTCGAGTGAGTCAAATCACTTTTTCGACTCAACTGAATATGCTTCCGTACAAAGCAATCCCCTATAATGCTTCCCTTAGAAACTATGTGGGTAAGTTGACAACCTCTGCTTACACGGTTGCCACAAGCTGTAAACGTAAACTGAATAAGAATAAAACAGGGTCTTACTTCTTATAAATGAAACTTGGTACCTTTTCGAGATTGGAGCAATATGAGCTCGCAAACACCTCATTTTACTCAGGCTTCCTTTTTTTGAACAGACACGTGTTATAAACATATCAGGAAAACGTATAGATAATAAAATAAAGGAAGATAATGAACAAGATTTCGATATGAATAATTTTAAATAGAAATTAAAATTACTTACAAAACGCAAAATAGACATATACATAATATTAAACCTTGGAACCAGGACCCCACAGCATAATTGCAAAATATTAACAAAAAAACTCAACTTATTAACAAGTAATGATAATGGTGGAACAGGAATGAGACGTCTATTTGATTTCTCGCTAAGAGGCCAAGTTTGGTTTATAATTCGTAAGTACCAAAAAATGATATTGAGTGCACAAAAAGGTAAAAAAGCCTTCTTGTGGGGTGATATTCGGTAATAGAGGCGCTATATTTCCATGACATTTGAATGTACAATCACTGAGCACATCCCAAATCTCATCTCATAATGGGTAAGTTTCCACATAACGCCTGTTAGCAGTAAAAATCAAAATGAAATTAACTGGTAGAGAGTTATTCTTTTTTGATATTTTTTTCTTTAATGAAAGCTTTGCGTGTCCCGGTGGAGTCCATTTTTAAAGAACAGAAGAATGACGAATAGCACTCTGCAATTATTATATTTTATGTTAGGGGTTAATTCATGAGTTTTCAGATCCTGCGACTACAACTCTTTGTAAACAAAACGGGAAAGGAAATTGGTTTCTTTTCACTCGGGGTGGCAGTAGGTTTTTGTGCGATTTAAGGGGACAGTGGACTTTTAAAATTGTGAAATTTATCCAAAAATTCGATTTTTATTTTATTGAATTGTGAAACTAAGGACGAGTAGGAATGTGTTTCAAAAAGATTTTTTAATTTTTGTGATTACTTTCCTAGTTATAATTATTTGTATTTAATTTAGATCAGGGGTGGGCATTAGTCGATAGCGATCGTCCGTGGACCACCAAGACGTTTTGGGGTGACCGCCTTTACTAAGATCTAAGCCGCGCATACTAAAAGAAACATATTAATGGAACACCGACACGATTTGCTTTAAATGCGGATTTAAAAGAGTAAGTTTTTTTTCTTGTAGTTATGTAGGTAAGTACGTATTCCTTATTTATTATTAGGCTATAATAAATATTGTAGACCGTTTTTTTTAGCTCACCACACCTACGTCACTGGATGGTTCCGCAACACCTTGAAAAAATTAGAAGTAGCCCGTACCCTGTAAAAGTCTGCCCACCCCTGATTTAGATATTATGTGGTTACTACTAGCAATAAAATTAAATGTGTTTTTATCAAAATAAAAATTTTCATGACATACGAATATTCAAACTGCTGCAGTAGCATTTCTAATTATCGTATTGCTTTGAATTTTAAGTTTTATATACTTAACAGTATATCAAATAAATCTTATTGAAAATAATTATGCTTCGTAGCTCAGAATTTCTAAATTTTGTACTTGAAAAGATGATTTAGAGGTATTTTGGGTAATAAAAAGGGTGTTTTCACTGTTTTTAATTTTTTTCTCTTTATATTTTTGATGAATGCTTAAAATAAGCAATAAGTTTCATTGTTATTTCTATAAGGTATCCTGTAAATAAAAATTACCATATTATATGCAAAAGAAATGCGCATGGAACATTTTTAATTAGGCCAATTTTGATATAATTAATAATTCATAATTCATAAATTATTAATATTTCATCATTAAGTTTTAACCACTTTTACATGTCTATGGTACTAATCACATATTCAAATTTCAAGCAAATCCATTGAAAACAAAAAAAAGTTAGGTTTGAGGGTCCACTGTCCCCTTAAGTGATTTGTATTTCAGTGAGAATTTGTAGTCAAAGCTACCGACATACGCAAAAAGAAAACAGTTCAACACAATCGTAAAATAAGTAATACACGTCGAATTATGTCTGAATGGGACTAATTTGTTTTAAAAACCTTGAATATTTTTTAACATTTGTTATGATTAATTTATTGAAGATTTTTATTACTAGCGAAATTTGAAAATATTTTAATACTAACAATTCAAAATTCGCGATGATTGGGTTAAAAAGATTCCTTCAAGTGTATATTTTTCGAATTCAGACCAAAGAATTTTCGGGGACCTTTTCTTGGTTTGGTTTGGTTTGGAGTGTTACAGTCAAGTTTTGCTAGACGAGGGTCCCCGCATTTTTCGGACCATTAAATTTCTGGGAAGGGCTTGTGGCAGCCCTGTGGTACAGAGCGCTGCTTTTTGGTGATGAGAGGGATCGGATCGAATCTCGCCGACGCGCCATGAAATATGCCTCCATTTGTGTCGTCCCTTCATAGGGGGTAATGCTGTCCGCCTATATGGCGCCTCCATAATAAAATGGACAGAAATTTCCAGGGGCGGTATCTGGGAATACTCTTTAAATCCTTTGTTGTATAAAATTTAAAAACATTTGTCTTAATAAACCTCATAAGTAATAGCCTGCATCATTGATGTCCGTATTGGAAGGGGTTTAACTCTAAATAGTTTCTGGAAAAAGATGAAACTAAGCAATAATTTCTCCCTTCATATACCCCTCCCCCCATTTGTTTGATAATTAAATTTGCAAACACCGAAGTTAAAATTGCCATTAACAGGTTTAAGTTAAATTTATCTTTATATAGTATATATAAAAACTTTAGACAATATACGACAGCAGTTGTCCAGGCATTTACGGTTTGGTATTCCGTCCTTGTGTAACATCAAAATCCATTTGTAAATAATATTTTTATTCACTATGTGTATTATGGTTATTTAATATTTAAAGTCATTATAACAAACATAAAAAAACTGGAAAATATTTACATATTTACAAAGAGCAGATAGAATGGATAATGACATGCAGTTTCAATGCATATACAACTCTAAGTGCGCAGTTCGACACTCGCACCTGCATATAAGAAATTTAGTTTCGGTGGCTCATGTGATATTTGCTGTGCAGTTCATGTTTAGCGACAACTAGGCGCCATACAGAGAAAACGGAAGTCTGTTATACGACGGGAAAGAGAATATTAAAAGTGGAGAAGGAATGGAATTGAATTAAAACTAGTGTGGCATTAACATTACATTTAAACATATATATTTATTTTTAATCTTATATTATATACATTATACACACACACACACATATATATATATATATATATATATATATATATATATGTGTGTATATACTAGCTGAAAACCCGTACTTCGATACGGAGGAGTACATTTAAATTAAATACAACGGGCAATGTATGCAATTAATGCCAAAAATACGTAAAAGTATATTTATAATAAATACAACGATCAATGTATGCAATTGATGTACAAAAATATATATATATATTTATAAAAAAAATTTTAAAGGATATTTTTATAGACAAAATAATGTAGAACAAAATATTCAAATTAAATGTAATAGAACATACTAAAGAATATAGTACTGTTAATATAGTACAGTTTGAGGGACATATCTTTTACTGTATTTTAATATTTTTTTAGATAATGTCCATTCGTCTGCCGCATTAGCAAGAAAAAATTTTTTTGTCGATTTCGTTATTATGCACGGGATGATAAATTAATTTGAAGTATCAGAAAAAGAAATTACGTGATCAGCATTTAATAAATTAAATTCTAAAAATTAATCTTTAAAAATTCCCCAACAATGAGAAAATGGAGATAAGGATTGGAAAAAGATTTCATTTTAAAATTTCATTTTTATTTTTATGCTCTTTCTCGTGATATAAATTTTATAACCATCAAATTATTATTTTAAATGCACACTTAAAAAAAGTTACTAAAACATTTTAAAAATTTAATTTTAAAAAAATCTAAGATGAATTTTTCAAAAAACTTCCTTAGTGCACCCCTACACTATAAGAAGAATCGCCATGCAAAATTTCCGACCTTTAGGTCCAGTAGTTTGGTCAGTAAATCAGGCAGTTACAGAACTGTTATATATATATATATATATATATATATATATATATATATATACTTACACACACACACACACATATATATATATATATATATATATATATATATATATATATATATATATATATATATATATATATATATATATATATATATATATATATATATATATATAATTTAACTTAATTTAAAGGTAAATTATGTATTATATTTATTTTATAATACCTGAAGAATTGTTGGGGTAGCATAAATCAAACAAAATATATTTGAACGTCAACATCTGAGCTTCCCTTTTTTTCCAAAAAGAGGGTTTTGCGTGTACCCAGTTGTTAGAGCTCTTTCGTATCTTTCAAGTTCGTCGACGACTGCTAATAAGCTAGAGCATAAACGGGAGGGTTTAAAAATGACATCCGTGTGACACAAAACGTTTTGTTCTGGATGACATTATTTTGAAAGTGCTTTTCATCGCTCGAGGACAAGCTCTTTCCCCGATAATGGGCGTCGTAAAAAGATGCCTTCCAATTTGCTTGTTGCCGTGAACCCCGCTGCTTTATCTGCTCAGGTCTTATCACGCAAAACTTTCAATTTGGACATCCCGCCGATTTTTGACACGAGTGCACGTAATGCGTGTATACCAGTGGTTCATAACCTTTTGTTTATCAGGGACTACTTGTAACAAAGAGAAAGAAAACTTCGTCGGGGACCACATCCGTATCAGTCCATTTAGAGGCAAAAATGGATTTCATTTTCTGAAAAAACAAATTATTAACTTTCATTAAATGTGACGAATAAACTCAATAAGAATACCAAATTTTACGTAAAAGAAAACTTAAATGAAAATTTAATGGACTAAGAAATTTTAAAATTTCGGGGGATTTTCAAGCTTGCATTGACTTTAATCGATGTAAAATTGCTGTGAAGCTGTGAGTCCAAGTCGATATATTAGAAATTTTAAAGCAGACCAAAGATTTTGTAGTAGTCGGAACATTCAAAACGTGGATGAAATACAAGAATTTTTTAGAATTGGAACAAAAAAATTAGGAACTAAAATTTTATTTCCTTTCAGTGTGAAAAAAATATTAATTCGTGATCGTTTTGAAATGATGAAACCATTTTTTATTTTATCATTCCTGACTACGCGGTCTAATTCTTGGGTTCTTTCGGACCAATAATTAGGGATGACTGGTGTATATTACAAAAAAATAATGCGAGATTCCATTAGAAAATATTATATATGATTCATCTACTCTTTTAAAATATTGCACGACGATGAGCCGAACAATACATAACAGAAAATACCTGACGGCTAAGTTGACTAGATTGTTGCCTCTAGGGTTATCTATTACAGCATGAGGACCAAACATACAGGGATCAGATGAATACTTATAAATAATACACCCACACACCCACACCCAAACACACACACACACACACACACACATATATATATATATATATATATATATATATATATATATATATATATATATATATATATATATATATATATATATATATATATTAATTATAAAAAAAGTAACTCCCGCTGGCGCTGTCAAAAGCTTGTCACACTATCTCCTCCAAAACCGCTGGTGGTATGGGGTCGAGAGCGATACCAATGGATTCAGAAAATTGGGGGGACCAAAGTAAGGCATGTTTCATCATCGTCGGACTTAATTTTATGTTTGGTGGGAAAATAGTGACTTTTTCATCTTCAGATCACGATAACTTCAGATCACGATAAAAAATGATCGTAGAATTTTGATATTTTTACAATCTAAGACTACAGATATTTCTCTTTCAAACTAGACCTCATTTGTTTAAAAATATTTTAAAACAGACTAATATTTTCATCAAAAAATTAAACACAGTTTTTCAAGAAATCTCGTCCCCTATGTGGATGTAATATCGATGCTCCTTGAATTTTTATCTTACAAAAAAAAATATTTGCATCATCTGGAAGCTGAAAGCTTTCTTATTCATATAAACCTCATTTCAAGTCTATATCTTAAATTTTTGATCTTTAATTGAATTTTAAAGATGATAATTCAACAGTGATGAAACGGCCTTCATATTAAGGATGACAACAGTAAATGGATGGAAGCTGTTACATTGCCCGAGAATCACCCCTATGTGTCTCGCTATTAGCCTTAACAGAGGAAAGATGTAAAAATAATTTAGAAGAAACTAAAATATAATTCAAAATTCTCCTTACCCATCCTCAGGTGATCTGAAAAAGCCTAAAATAATTAAAATGGGTGAATAATTAGTAAATTAATCATACCAAAACTCAAATTCGAGATTGTAAACAAACGATCTTTGTTGCCATTTTCATTTTAGAAGTTCATTTTCTCCGTTTATTTATTTTTTTTTTCAAAAGGGAAATGTATCTTTATCAAAATAAATACTTCATGCGCGAGAGTTATTTTTATACTGAATTCTTGAAATTTTTTTGACTCTAAAGAGAAGCAGAGAGTGGCAACAAAGATTAAACACTCAAACATTGTTTTGCTGTTCTTGAAAGTTACCTGACTTCAAGAAACGTTTGAAATTTATATTATATTTATAATACATATCTTTATATTATTTAATTTATTTATTGATTTATATATTACTAATTAATTAATTTACTACAGCCTACCTTACAACAGCTGAACAAAGGCTAAAACTCGTGTAATTTTAGGACAACTTTCGATTACGAAGTTCTACTTCTGGTTTGATTTTGAATCAAATGATATGTTTTTTAATGGCTATAAAATTTCCTCTAAATAACGTAGAGAAAAAAGAAAAACAGTTTTGGAAAGAGGAAAGTCTAAAGTGTAAGAAACATAAATAAAAAAAAAACGACGAATTGACGGAAATCGATGTTTACAACGTAGACGGTAACGTTAATATCACATTGCAATAACAAATATTTTTTTACGAGTAAGCCTTATTAGGCGCCTTTTACGAGTAAAATATTCCCTTTTAAGCCTTATTAAGCCTTTTTACGAGTAAGCCTTATTAGGGGCCGAAGGTCCCTATATATATATATATATATATATATATATATATGAAATAAATTTCAATCCTTTCCATCACTGATACGCTTTTTCCAAATTCTTCATCCTAACGCAACAGGACACCGTCCCTCTTTCTTCATTTCTACCTAAATCCAAACCGAAGTAATTTATTAGATTTTCCCCTAAGGCACGTGTGGCGACTGCTTATATAAGAGTTATATAACGCGAACGGCATAGAACATTCAAAAACCATCACCAAATGACGCGACTTCATCACGTGTCCGTTTCTGGCGAATTAGAAGTTGTATAGACCCGTACGCGGTTGAGAAATTTCGCGCGTCTGTCGTCTTTGTGTGTGTCGCTCTGGCCTGGCAAGATGTAGCGTTTTAATGTCCGTATTGCCGCAGCGCCCTGCGCTGTCGGCTCGATTGGGCCCTTTTCTTCGGTATCTGTGGAGTTCAGATGTCTGCAATCCCGCCCATATAATGTCCAGCCACGAAACTGCTTCTGAAATAAAGACTGTTATCAACCAGCTGCCTCTTCCTTCTGGTAAGGATTCAAATTAGTTCTTCATCCCGGCCAATCCCAGCCACTTCAACTACACCCCGGATCCGACAGGCTAAGATTTTCAGGCCTGTTGAGTTTCGCCGCCGCCTTAGCGCTTTTATTACACACACACACATACACACACACACACACACACACACACACACACACACACACACACACACACACACACACACACACATATATATATATATATATATATATATACATGCATATATAAAGCGGATCACGTGGTGTAGTGGTTACCGTTTTGAGCTGCTACGCAGTGAACTTGGGTTCAAATCCCGAATAAGGCTTGGTCGTTTCCGTATCGTCCCTCACATAGGCAGAAATGCTGGCTCACATTAAGGTGCTCCCATAATAAAGTAGTCAGCAAATCGCAGAGAATGACAAAAGGTGAATGTCTCACGACAAAGTACCTCCGCTTCAGACAATGCTACGTACGTATGTGCGTTACGTGAAAAATTTAAACTCTCTTTAAATTTATATATTACCTTATCCGATGAATTCATTTTCCCCTTCATATGTATTTTTCCCTTTACCATATGATTATGAAAAAATCCTTGTATAACAACTGATTTTACTGAGGAGTGGGTGGTTTTTATTCTCTAACTCAAAAAAGAGTCATTTTTGACTAGTTTTCTGGCTGGAACAGAATATGCATCGACAGAAAATTAAAAAGATCAATGTCTACACTTTATTGCAAGGGCATAATTACAAAGTTGGTATTTTGGCTTAAAGAATCTAACTTCTAATGACGCGCACTTAAAGTTAATGAACCAAGTCCTAAGACTCAAGAATTCAAGACCTTAAAGCAATATTTTGCAGGACATGTCTGTGATACAAACAATGTTTTGAAACTTTTCCGCAATCTTACTGTGAACATTACAGCGTAAAATTAACTGGTGTTGGGTACCCATATATCCTTAGAAAATTTTTTAAAAAGGTTTTAACTGGTAATTTAGAAAATTAGATTTGAAAAATAATGTTTTATAAAAACATTTTACATCAAATTTCAGTTTCGCATAGTCGAGAAAACACGAAAATTCTTCTTCGCTTTTGGAGCTTTCCACCGATGCCGCTTTAATCTGAACTTAAATGAACGTAAATCAAAGCGTTGCGCTTGTAAACTAATCCAGTTTTCGATCGTTCATTACGCCCCCCCCCCTCCAATACTTCATTGAGTAGATCCTCCTTTTGACATCTAATTAAAACGGTTTTACACTGCTTCTTATCAAGATCGGCAAGGTGAAAACTGTTATCAGGAAGGGGAATTTATTTTAGTAATTAGTGATGAAACACCACTTGAGATAAGGTCCTCGAGTTAAGAGGTAAAGCGTTTAGCAAAACTGCCGGAGTCCATTAGCCCGCTCGCCCGGCATTTTAGATAAAATAATTCGGCTGATTAGGGTGGAAAGTCTCTCAAAGCAGTAGGCTAAAAAAGACAACCAGGAAAAAGTATCCTACAGTTTACCCGTATAAATATCGCATTTATACGAAAGGAGTCTTTAAAAGTGCTATTTTTTGGTTATTGATAAATTTTAAGAGACTCAGTGGAGAAAATATAACTTCGCTTATCTGTGCGAGTCAACACTCCCGTCAGGAGTTGGTTATTGGGCTAATTAATGGCATTTAAAGTTAGTAAAATATAGTTAGAAATAGATCGTACAATAGAACGTGTGTATTGATGCATCCAAAGAAATAATTTCAACAAGGTGGTCTGGCCAATCCTGTCTTTCCAGGGTAGGGGGGATAATATGAGTCTTATAAAAGAATATATCAACATGAGGTAATGGTTTAGTTACCTAAATCCGTTGTAAAAGATGGGGTTCTGACTTAAGAAAACTGATACAATACTCATATGTGATAAATACTTCAAATCCACAATATATTATAAGGATGGTCATGTGTTTCAAACAAATTAAAAGCTCATAGTCAAAACATTCCTAATAATGCGGACATAAATTTAAATTTTATGATGCAAAATTGTCGAACAAACTAACTTAGTGATTTAATCAGATTTCCTCGAAAACCTCGCCATTTGTCATAATTTCTGTGGTTAAATCAATCACATCTCTACCTTATCTATATCTACTGCCATGAAATATAGTTACATGTAACTAATCTATGTTCCTGCAGCAACTTTGGCTATTAAAATTGAATTGGGATAATCCCTTGACTGAAATAGAAACATTCAAATAGAACTGTTTATTATCTGAGTTGGACACCTTTAAAATCATAAAGAGTTGACTGATGTCTCTATTGTGATGGATAGTATTATAGTTACATGGCTTACAGTCTCTCAAGGAGTCTCTCATGGAATAACAGTCCCTCAAGTACTGGAGTTTCATGGCTTTGCTGATTCTTCAAACATGGCTTACGGAGCTGTGTATGCAAGATCAGTTTGACATTCAAATGAAGTTAATGTTAAGATAACCAACAATAAATCAAGACTGGCTCCACTGAAGTCAATCAATTAGCAGTATTGCCATTGAAGCAATTAGTTACCAAATTGATTCACTCCTTAAAGATGACATTTCAAATGTTAGCCCTGTGGTCCGACTCAACAATTGCCTTAGCCTGGATTGGAACATATCATCTCCTGAAGACCTTCATCAGTAGCTTTCCGATGGAATCAAGAAGTAAATGAAAAGGTGTTGGAAATGTGCCGAGAAAGATGGTGATGACTTTCAAGAAAGACATGTCAGTCGAATCTCACATTGAGCTATTTATCTCAATATTCGTTTTATTGTCGGTTTTTGAGACAACCTCGTATTAAGACTTAATGGATTAAGGAAAAAGTCATTAAAAATGTTTGTATATAGAGAAATTTTAATGTTCTGTCCTGGAAGCTCCCTTTAACTTAAATATAACATTATAATGTTTATCATGGAAGTTATTTTAATACAGTTATGTGAAGTAAATGACGAAAATTATGTATATGACTAAATCTGTGACATATAAATCTGAGATATTCAGTCGAAAATAAAATTTTTTAGCATAAAAAATTACATAAATTGTATTATTATTTTATTCAGATTTGCCTATTCAGTTTTAACCTGCTCATTTTTCATCTATATACCATCCCATTTAATTTCTCAAAAACAAAAAATAATTGACGAGCAGTTCAGAAGACTGCAAAATATATTCTTATCCTTTTATTTTTAGTCCGTTAATAATTTTTACTCTATTGATTTTTTCCCTCGATGTTCGGGTGTTTTCATATCTTTTTTAAAGCGAAATCGCCCAAGGTAAAAAATGTGCTTTTTTCTGAATGGAATCATAAATAAAACCTAAACCTAAAAATTTCCAATGATAATATTTGTTCCCCTTAATAAGTAAAACGATAAATAACCGATTCCTGGAGTTTTCTGTACTCGGTAAATATTTTCTCTTTAATGTCCTTCACTTTTATGTATATAGTAACATAAAATGCATCAAAAGTGTTTGCTTTCTCGATACCTAGCTGTCAGGCTATGAAAATAATGTTTCAACTATATTTAGCTATTTTTTTTCTCTCTCTGAATTGAAGCAATAACATAAAATTGCTAACCAGATATAAAAACGTCCAAAGATCCGTTATTCATATTGAAACAATTCACATAAATACATATAATGCATTTTTTTCGTATGTAAAATTTAAGAATTTTATGCATTGCGACTTAAAATTATATAAAACGAAGCGTTAGTTATTAGCTGTTCTGTTACGAACGTTAATGTAACACGAGCCTTCTCCGTTGACAGTACATTACGACACTGTTGAAACTGATTTTATAACAATTTTGCACGGTTAAAATCTTGTTTTCTTTTACGAAATTAGATAATCAGTTTAAGGGATTATTTTTAGCTGAAGAAGCCCACCGCTAGCACCTCTCAGGTAGATGTTACTATCACGTAAACAATCAAAGGTATTTTCAGCCTCTCAATTAACTTTTGACCGTGTTTTATAAGCCCGCGTCTTATAAATCTTATCGGTTCTTATGAGAATGACAATGAATGCAAAGATTTAGTGGCTTCATAAGCAATAAAGCAATTGTTAGTGGGGACAGAAGTCACTCAGATCAATGACAATTCACAGAGAAATCTAATGACTACTCAAATAATATGAAATGTGGTATTTATTTTGCTCATTTCTGACTATAAATGGGTATATTAATATGATTATTAATAAGAGATTACAGTAATTTATTCTTATCTATTATCAATAACAAATCCAGAGAAATTTTAAGAGGCTATAAATAGTCATATCCTATATCAACGATGTATAAAGAGATTTAATGGTGTGATAAGCAGTGAGGAAAATAATATCAGTAGTCCCTCAGATCAGTAACAACGCACTGAGAGATTTAATGATTATATAAATGGTGTTGAATGAGGTATTAGTACTCACTCATTCCTAACTATTAATGGGTATATTAATATGATTATTAATAAGATATAAGAGTAATTTATTTTTATCTATTATCAATAACAAATCCAGAGAAATTTGAAGAGGCTATAAATAGTCATATCCTATATCAACGATGCAAAAAGAGATTTAATGGTGTGATAAGCAGTCAGGAAAAAAATATCAGTAGTCCCTGAGATCAGTAACAACTCACTGAGAGATTTAATGATCATATAAATGGTGCTGAATGAGGTATTAGTACTCACTCATTCCTAACTATTAATGGGTATATTGATATGATTATTAAGAAGAGCTAAGAGTAATTTTTTGAACTATTATCAATAACATATCCAGAGAGATTTGAAGAGCCTATAAATAGTTATATTCCATATCAATGATTCATAAAGGGATTTAATGGTGTGATAAGCAGTCAGAAAAAAATTTTGAGTAGTCCCTCAGATCAGTAAACACCGTACTGAGAGATATAAGGATCATATAAATGGTGTTGAATGAGGTATTAGTACCTATTCATTCCTGACTATTAATGGGTATATTGATATTATTATTCAGAAGAGCTAAGAGAAGTTTATGTGTGTTTCATATCAATGACGAGGCACAGTGATTTAATGAGATAAATAAGTAGTCATAGTCCATACCAATAACAACGCATGGAGCGATTTAATGATCCATAAGTATTCATGCATTATTGTTATTGATTAAAAAAAACGTGGATCGATGTATCATTTGTTCATTGCCACTGTGTCAATGGATTGTTCTTGTATCAGCAACGATACTTTACTGGTAACATAAAAATTTAATAGTCATTAACCATCATTATTTAAATTTAATTTATTTAAGCAAACTTATGTGGTATTTTTTAACACTCTTATGTTAACCTATCTGAAAAACAAACGCTTTGGATAAATAGCTTATGTAATGGAACAAGTCACGTAAAAGTCTAATTAGCCAGGAACATGCATTTATCGCAATGCCTAGTTTTTATATCAGTTACAGTTAACTCTGTAATATAAAAAAAGTATTTCCGTATCATTTAACTGAGAAAAATAGCACAAAAGAACCCTAACTTTTCTTGCTAAATATTTTTCGAAATGTTTGAAAACATTTTTTTTTCTTTTTTGAAGGGGGGGGGGGGGGGGTGATGTTATAACTTCCTTTTAAACATCAGCTTTAAAAAAATCTTTCAACTGACGAAAGAAAGATTTTTTTAAACCAATACTTTATTTTATAAAAAGAGAGAATTTTTCTCCGCTTTAACGTGGTTCTGCATTTTTCTTTTGCCCGGGGATCCATTAAAACAATCAAATCAACCAGGATTTAGTTATTTTAAAACGATACAGGTGCTGTACATCGATCTAAAACTTTTACCTTTTTTTTCCCCTTTCTCTCGACATACTTTTCCAACCATCTGACGCAGGATAATCGATTTTTGAATCCCTTTTGTATCCAGGAGCGTTTTACTGTCTCGGAAACAGAAAGTATTAAAAGTTATCGGAAGCATAAAATTTCCTCATGCCAAAGGACGGAATGCCAAAATCAGGTATGCGAGGTGAAGTCAGATGTCAACGGAATAAGCGACGATTAATCGAATTTTAAAGAAAGCAACGAAAAATTACAGAATTTCTCGAAATTGTTCTTGTATCATGACATATGATGAAATGCAAAAATCCTAACAATTAATTACAGTTAAAACCAAATTACGGTGAACTTTTACTACTAAAGAAATTTCTGTTTTATTCCACTGAGGTGTAGGGTAAGGAAGCAGACCACAATTTGACTCTTAATTATAGAGAAATAATTAGGTTAATTTCCTATTTATTGTCTTTTTAAACCAGATTTGTTGCAAAACCTTATTAATTTGCAAATTACCTAGCATTCTGGCAGATTTCTTTGGCTGACTATACAGTAAATTTCACCGTTGGCTGGCCTTGGCCAGCAAACGGCGGGGCATTATAAACTGCAAATTAAGTTCATAATGAACATCCGAAACTGTACCTAATTTACAGTTTATTATAGCGAATTCAGTTCTAGAAGTTTTTTTCATGGCCTCTAGTAAATAGATTATGGAGGAGAATATTCAACCACCAATTATATCATTTTTATAAGGACCGTAACATTACTGAGTTTAATAATATACAAAGAAGTTGAGGGGATGGTCAATCTGAAGCGATTCTCTATAGAGAGCAACACCGAGAAAATTTTCAAGGCTAAGCCCGCTGACCATCGACCCACAGGTTGACTCAAACGAAAAGGATCTGATTCAGTTGACAGGAACTTCCACCTTTTAACCTTTTTAGGGTAGCCGTTTTCACAGTGTGAACGCCTGAAACTAGCACTCACTTGCATTCAATGTATTCCAATTAAATGAACAGAAAAATGTTTAGTACTACCATCTGTTATCAGTTTAAGGAATCAAAAACATTATGTAACCTTTATTTAGAATATTTTTGAAGACTCTTTTAGTTAAAAAAAATCGGGGAAAAATCTGTACTGTGCAAAAGGGGGAGGTTGCTTCCCCTGAAAGGGTTAAGTTGTCGGCATCGGAAAACTATTGCCGGGAGCAGGTCAAAATGGGAGAAACTCCTTGGGAAACCCAGGGCCCGCCCTTATCTGCCGTGACAATGATGATCAAGAACTAAGCTTTTTCCATTCGTGCAGATGGTTTTGGTGCAATATGTCCTTTAATTATGAGCATTACGTGGATGCGAGGGTGAAAATCCAAAAGCAATGTGATTGTGCATAAAATGTGAAGGAGCATGTGTGGCAGAGTGTTGGTTCAGCCAGTGAAGAAAAAGACAAAAACGACTTAGGTTGAAGCTTAGAGGCTCCATTATCTCTTTTTATGTGGAAATACAACGGGGATATTTTATATTAAATGGAAAGGTAATGATTAAATAACACAGCAAAAAACCTTATTTCAAAGAAAATGAGCATCCTGAGACTGCGTTCTTGGAAAGTCTCTATTCTTGACACTATAAACTCATGGCACAACAGTCCGCTGTGGACCAAGGCCGGCAGTGCCCATCTCCGCTTTCTTGACCGTGGACTTGGGGTGCCATACAGCATATGTCTCAGTCAGGTGGTAAACCTGACAAGGGACCTCAATTCTTGGCACTATAGAGCTATAAAATGTCTCTATGCTGTTCTTCAAAATTCTCTATTCTCGATCATTTTGCTTACTTCATACCTGGTAGCACCGTGGAGATGAGCCGACATAACCCCCGGGAGCCATCATAATTTGAACCGCCCCCTCTGAGAGGTGACATCTGGAGAGCTCTAGGGGTATGGGTATCTGGGGGTCATACCCCCCCCCCCCCCCTACAAACGTCATGGACTCTGGCTTACAGGTATAACTATACATGGAGAACAATTAGTAGCTCTCGTTGGGATTCGATCCGAACACCCCCCTCAGTACTGAACCCCGACGCTCTAAACCACTAGAATGGCCCGATTCCTCACAGTATTATTGTACATTTGCAAAAAACAGTGGATAATATTTAAATAAAACACGCTCTATAATTTGATTTCTATTACGTTATAGAATGGATCGAAATGTCAATAAATACATATACTAATATACAGGGTGTTTAAAAAAGAATCACTGGATTTGAAATGAGTATATTATGAAAAATATTGAACATAGAGACTTAAAATTAGTTTTATATTACATGGCTAATCATAAAGTTTTTTTACAAACCAAATTAAAGGTGTTCAACATTCCCCCCTTTGGATGGATGACACATGTCTATACGGTAGGCAAATTCGTCCCAAACTTTTGCGAGCATGTCTGCATGCACTGCTTACACGGCTATTCTGCGTACACAGACAATCCCTGTCTTGGAATTGTTTATACCATCGCCTAATGCTCTGAGAGGTAGGAACTTAAATCTGTCAGTGTTTAGTCGGCGAAAATCACGCTGAACAGTTGTTACGGACTCACACTTCGCAAAGCGTAGAACACAAAATGATTTCTGTTGTGCAGTCGCCTTCTTTACAAACCCTGAAGTGGCTGGCGAAGGAAGAGCGTTAGCGCGATTTGTCGGCAACTGCGTTAAACTCGAGATTTACATCTTTCTGCGTATACATTATTTGATCAAAATGGATTAAAATATGGATAGTTATGATTTTTTAAATCGGATGATTCTTTGATTTCTGGTGTACTGTCGCCATCTTTACAAACACTGAAGTGGCGGGCGAAGTAAGAGCATTAGCGCTACTTGTCAGCAACTGCGTGAAACTCAAGATTTCCCTCTTTCTGCCCATACATTATTCGATCAAAATGGATTAAAAGATGAATAGTTATGATTTTTTTTTAAATAAGATGATTCTTTTTAAAACACCCTGTATAATTCAATAAGAAATACAACTGCATGTCATTTTTCTTCGTCACCCTCCTTTTCAATACACCTCTGATACCATCTCTTTTCACCCACTTCTTGATTCCACCAAATAAAAAAAAATGGTTTGGGTTGCGCTTTTAGCCAGGAATACACCCCTGAATATACACCCAGGAATATACATTATTCGATCAAAGCGGATTAAATGATGAATAGTTATGGTTTTTTTTAATCGATGATTCTTTTTGAAACACCCTGTACATCTGCGTTTACTGTACTGTCATTGACATCAAATCCAACATACACTATATTTCTATTCGCAACAACACAACGCGTCTGAAATAAACGAAAGAAGAAATAACTCAGTTTCGTCACCATTACACCATGGGTTTCTCATATTTATTATCAGATACATGTAAATAAAAAAAGTATTAACTATTCTGTCCTGACCCCTTTGAAGAAAGATTAACCGCAGACGATGCATTTTAAAAGAAACATGGCTGTGCATTATTCCATCTCTCTGTCCCTTCTTGAAAGAGAGCACTTGCGAATATTCTTTCAATTAAAATATTACTGTCTGATATTCAGATTCGCAATGTACTTTTCATTTTTTGCAATCAAAACATTATAACAACATATTACACATATTAATGACTCATGCATACTCGTAAAAAAAATCTTTCTTAACCAGAGAATTATATTTTAGTGAGTAGGTAGCTGTTTTTCATTTTGTTCGGGTTTTTTTTTTGTTAGAACAATCGAATCAGCGAGGGATTCCGTTATTTTCAAATTACGCAGATTGTTTTCATCGATTCGGAGATATTTTTTCTTTTTTTCTTTTACCTTTTTCGGTTAATCGATTTTTGTATTCTTGTGATAACATTTCAGATTTTTATCAAAACATGGCCGCTGATGTTAAAACGTTTCAGAAAAGAAAAAGGATTTTATATAATTTCTTGCAAAGGCTTTTCTATTACTTCTCTCAGTTGAAAAAAAAAAGGTGCTGAATTTGTTTTATTAGGTTGCGTAAGTTATTTCCAAAGACATTAGAATTTTATCTTTATTTAAAATATGATTAAACTATATGTGTTCTTATACAAATTGGACTTGGTATAATAAAGACAGGTAAAAAACTTTTCAGAAAAAAAATATTATCTTTTAGAACAAGTTGATGATATATAAACAAGGATCGTAGTTTTACACAAAGAAAATTCTGTAACTTCCCTTCTTGAAATAATTTTAATTTACGTCTCATTCGGGTAAGTTATATTAATTTTTAACCTAAATTTACATGTTACAAACATCATACTTATAACAGGGTTGTCATATATTGAACGAATAATTAAATAAAATCTCATTAAAATCCTAAAAGCTATCAACAGATCGCCAGGTTTGGAAATCAGATTAAATACTAAAGTTAAAATATTCACAAGCCTAGCAAGCACTAGAAATTTACTTTCAAATTATAAAGATATTATTAGATTTTTGATTCAAAAGTGTGCACACACACACACACACATATATATATATATATATATATATATATATATATATATATATATATAATATTTTAAATATTATGCCCTCCATTCTAGCATTTAAATTCCCTTTCTTAAGACTAAACCCCTGTAATATTAATTTATCACTTTAAAACCGTTACCCACGGAACTTCCCATGAATCACATGCCTTTGCATTTCTAAACGTCTATGGAATTCAGAAGTGGGTTAACATCGCGAGCCCCAAAATCTGCTGAACCTAAAAATTATAGCCACATGTTTTTTTTTTTTTTCCCTCTTTCGTTTAATCTTGGAAGGAGATATTATTCCGAGCCATTGTACTGAAATGAACGGATGTACTCTTGTCACTCTAATAAACGATCCGGCCAAACTGCTTCCAAATTTATTTTTTCCCCTTCAGGCTGAATCTAGCTCCATCCGTGTAAATATGACGTGGTTTTTCCTGTGAGTTTATAATTAAAGGACGTGATGTAACGGAGATATTATATATATATATATATATATATTGGCTTCATTATCAATATATTCAGAGGTTGGGATTTTCTATGAGTTTGGGTAGTATATTTTTTAATGGTATTCTTGTATTTTCGTAAATTAGTTGAATATAAACTTGAGTTTACATTCAAAATGGGTTCTTTCATAAAAAATACTAACATACATTTATAGAAATTATAACCTTCTATATACTGCCAGCATGCAGAAAGTGTTGCAAAGAAATAAAAGTATCGTTGCAACACTGCTTTTAAGCAATCCATAGAAAAATCTAGACATGGATGAGTTTTTACCTTTTTCTATAATAGGTATACAAAAATATTTCCTTATAGTGCCGCCCACGTAGTTTAGTGATTAGTGCTTGGAGCTGTTACGCAGTGGGTTGGGTTTAAATACCGAATATGGTATGGTCGTTTCGGCGTCGTCCCTCTAATAGGGCGTAATCCAGGATCACCTATATGGTGTTCGCGTAAGAAGTAGCCAGCAAAACTTTGTGGATCTTCATGATCGGTAGGTATTCTTGAGATTGTTCAAGGTAAGTGCCGGCCGCATTTATTTTAAGTATCTATATATAAAACAGTTCAGTAACTGGCTGACTGACTGGTACAGACCAAGCCGAGGGACCTAAAGGGCTGAAATTTTGCATGGCGATTTCTCTTATAGTGTAGGGGTGCACTATGAGAAATTTTTGAAAAATTCTTCTTAGGTTTTTTTATATTGAATTTTTGATTTGTTTCAGTAACTTTTTTTAAGTTTGCATTTAAAATAATAATCTGAGGGTTATAAAATTTATATCGAGATAGATCCTAAACTGTCCTTTAAAATGAAATCTTTTAAAAATATTTACCTCCATTTTCTGATTTTTGGTGAATTTTTAAAGTAAAATTTTTAGAATTTAGTTTATTAAATGCTGATCACGTGGTTTCTTTTCTTTTCGTGATACTTTAATTTAATTTATCCTCATGTTCATAACAGCAAAATAAATTGAGAAAAAAACATTTTTTCTCTTTCTAATGCGGCAGACGATTGGACATTATCCAAAAAAATATTAAAATGCAGTAAAAGAAATGTTCCTCAAACTGTACTACAGAGGCTGTTCACACATTTTTTAGACGATGTATATTGTATTCACAAAACTAAATTACATAAAATTCTTGTGTTTTAAATGTTCTATTTGACATCCCTTATTCTGAACTATCTTTCTACACCGCAATTTTCAGGATAATAATGCCTTTTGAAGTGTCAGAAGAGGTATTCTATCCCATTCCTCCTGAACTGTTTTCCAGAGTCCTGTAAGGGTTTTGGGACGGCGTTTGGATAATGCAGATTTTAAAAGTCCGAAAGCACAAAAATCCATAGGTGATACATCGGGAGATTTAGTAGGGATATCAGTGAAGGGTATGGCCTTGATACCAGTTTTTTGTTCCATTTCTTTTAGGAAATTTACAGTGGATTTTGATGTGTGACTGCTAGCTTTGTCCTGATGGAGTCTCACAGATTGATGGCACTGTGGGTAAAGCGATGATATTTCATTCAGAAAAATTGGCGATAAAATATGTTCCTGATAGTATTTGGAGTTAATCTTGACATTTTTTCCACTCTCTTTATTTTTAACTTGCCATTATAAGAAAAACCAGAAACAATCATGAATCCCTTAGAAAAACTTTCTTTCGATTCTTTGAACCATGTACTACCGACAAATTGTTTTCCATTTTTCTTTGGATAAGTGTTTCTCATATGGAATTCTGCAGCGTGTCCTGCGTTCAGCGATATGATTTGGAAGAAGAGGATTCACATTGCGTTTTTTCGCCTTCTTAAGATTTAAATCAACGTTTATCATTTTGTTTACAGTGGACACCAAGCATTTTAATGATTTTGCAACTGTCCTTTGACTACGGGGATTTTCTTTTAACATTAAACAACGTACCTTTGCAATAGTCGAAGATGTCCGTTTTTCCCTTGGATACTTGTTTGGAATTTTTGTCCCACTTGAGGCTCCAATTTGACGTTTTTATCCTTTCTTGTTGACGATATTACCTATCGACGCTTTAGATATTACGAAACCATGACTCTCACATCGTTTTTGGATAACGGAGTATGCATATTTCTCTTAGGAAAGAGCATAAATGTAGCCTTCGAACCACTGCTTTGTTAAAAACGCCATTTTGAATAAAAACAAAAATTTCAAGCCGCAGACTATAATTTTGACTTTTAAAAACATAGTACAATTGCAATTTTTTCTTTTGCAGCAAACGATTTTTTATTACCGCTTACCAAAATCGTCTAAAAAATGTGCGAACAGCCTCTGTATAATAATTGTACTATATTTTTAGTATGTTCTATTAGATTTAATTTGAGTATTTTCTTCTACGTTAATTTGTCTATAAAAATATCCGTTACGATTTCTTTATAAACATATTTTTTTGGCATAAATGCATACGTTGACCGCTGTATTTAATTTGAATGTACACCGTAGCGAAGTACAGGTTTTCAGCTAGTTTACTTTAAAGTTTCAGCCAGTTTACGTTTTTAAACTTATAAATGTTTCTTTTTTCTTAGTCACAGCTGCACGAAATAACTACGAGCTAGGTATGAATCGGACTCGAAATAAATAGTAAAGGCCAACGTTTTCTCGCTCTCGGGCCTTTTTAAATAAATAAAAAAATTAATGTGTCGTTCAAAAAAAATTATCTTTTACAGTATCTCCCCGATCATTCTTTACGACCAGTTATTTATATAAGTATAGATATTAACAATTTCTTTTAATGAGGAATCATGTTTAGGCATAAAGAAAGTCCATTAAATCGGAGAATCTTACATTTTAAGCAGTTTTTTTTCAGTTTTTTTTAAATGTTACAAGGAATATGAAATTTCATTTTTCATCAATTAAACGTGCTTCTCTAATCTAATTAAGCAGTTTATTACATTAGCCTGGAAAAAAATATTTTCCTTTATGGAGACCATTTATTCCATTTGAGAGTGTTAAAGGAGCATTAATAGCTCCAGGAATTTTCATTAATTAGCTAAATGGCTTGTGAACGCGTGAATAAATTTCATAACATAAAAGGCGACAGCACTTTTTTTTCAAGTTTTGATTTTTTTGAGAGTGGAATTAAATTATTTTTCTTTGTAGTTTTAATTTGCTTTAGATCTGGGCTAAGAAAGGGGAAACACTAATCCGGCGGGCAGATGCAATGTCTTATAAAATCTCTTCATGATGTAACTGAAAATGAATAAAATCACGGGAAAAATAGCAAATTGTAAATTCGCCACCTTTAATTGCAGATATATTCTCCAGGCTATCGTACATGTTAAAGGTTTCAATGATGTCTGGTAAGTAAAATTAGTACTCTGCCGAAATCAATAGCTCAGTTTCAGTAATGTTTACAACCTTGAACACATGGTAAGTTTCAAAATAATATGCACTTAATATTTAAATGAATTTCTTTTATAAAATTTTAACGTCTTTTGAAAGGGAAATTTCGACAAGCGATTAAAATTTTAACCAATTGTGAAATTATAAAATTTTAATAATTTTGATCAACTTTGGAGGGGAATTTTTTTCAAATTGTAAACTCGGTCGCCTGGGATTGCAGATGCATTCTCTAGGCTGCCATACATATCAGAGGTTTCAATGATGTTCGGAAGGTAAAATTAATACATTTGCCGAAACCAATTGCTCAATTTGAGTAATGTTTACAATCTTGAACATATGATAAGTTTCAAAATAATATGCACTTAATATTTAAACGAATTTCATTTATAAAATTTTAATCTCTTTTCATAGGAAATTTCCGACAAGCGATTAAAATTTTAGATAATTGTGAAATCATAAAATTTTAATCATTTTAATCATCTTTTGAGGGGAATTTTTCTTTTCAAATTGTAAACTCGGTCGCCTCGGATTGCAGATGTATTCTCCAGGCTATCATACTTATCAAAGGTTTAAATGATGTCCGGAAAGACAAGTTAATGCATTTGCCGAAACCAGTAGCTCAATTTTTGTAATGTTTACAATCTTGAACATATGATAAGTTTCAAAATAATATGCACTTAATTTTTAAACGAATTTCATTTATAAAATTTTAATCTCGTTTGATAGGGAAATTTCGACAAGCAATAAAAATTTTAGTCAATTATGAAATTATGAAATTTTAGTCATTTTAATCATCTTTGGAGGGAAATTTTTCTTTTCAAATTGTAAACTCGGACGCCTCGGATTGCAGTTCTATTCTCCTGGCTGTCATACTTATCAAAGGTTTCAATGATGTTAAGGAAAGTAACCAATTGCCGTAACCAATAGCTCAATTTGAGTAATGTTTACAATCTTGAATATATGATAAGTTTCAAAATAATTTGCACTGAGTATTTAAACAAATATTAATCATAAAATTTTAATCACTTTTGAAAGAGAAATTTTGAAAAGCGATGAAAAAATTAATCAAGTATGAAATTATAACAATTCAATCATTTTAATCACTTTTGAAAGGCATTTTTTTTCAAATTGTAAACTCGGTCATCTGGGATTACAGATTTATTCTCGAGACTATCATACATGCCAGAGGTTTCAATGATGTGCGAGAAGTAAAATTATTCCCGAAACCAATAGATCAATGAGTAAAGCTTACATTTTACAACTCAGGATAGGTTTCAAAATAATTTGCACTGAGTATATAAACGAATTTTATTTATAAAATTTTAATTACTTTTGAAAGGGGATTTTTTTTTCAAATTGTAAACTCAGTCGCCTGGGATTATAGATATACTCTCCAGGTTAGCATAGGAGTCAGACATAAAACGAAATCCAGAAAGCAAAATTATTTCTCGTATCCTTTTACGCGTAATTTTCAATACTTTGTGTGCCTCAAAAAGGGAAACTCAAAAAATTTGAATTCTTATAAAACATTGTGTTCAAACATGTTCACTTTTTCATAAATCTACCGAACCACTAGATCTATTTCCGTAATGTTTACAATTTTGAAATTGATATCAAATCAATTTGCACAGAGTATCTATACGAATATTTTCTATAAAATTTGTATCATTTTCATAACTTCCGAAACGGAAACCTTCACAAGTGTTTAATTAAAATTAAAAAGACTAAGTACATTTTACTCGCTTATGAAAATGAAATTTTCACAAATGATTAAATTTTTTTAAATAAATAAATTTGAATCACTTCTGGAAATTAAATTTTCGCAAGCTATTAAAATTTTTAAAGTAATTAAATTTTAATCACTTTCTTAAAGGAAATTTTAACAAGCGATTCAAGTTTTCATAGCACTAATACCTTTTTAAGTGGGATAAGTGCTATTGAAACTTTAATCGCTTGTGGAAATTTCATTTTAAAAAGCGATTTTTAATAGCACTAATCCCTTTTTTCCTTACAACTAAAATCATTTTGACAATAATTTTTTTGCCGAGGGAAAAATATTTTAATGATTATCATTGAAAATCAAGAACATCAAGGGCAGTATAATAAAAGTAAGACTGAAGAATTCAGGACACAATTTCTGCCAAAAAATCCTTCCAATGAATTTTATTTTTTTTACTATTATTATTTAAGGCTATTGGTAAAAATATTCTTTTCCAAGAAAAAGGGCTGGTCCCGTAGGTTTGGCGATGAGACGACCGTCTCAGGCACCGAAATCAGACATAGCAAACATACAAAATTTTAACGAATAACAAAAAAACATTAATAGTTTTATCTGACGTATGACGAAATTCTTAAAAATACACATATATAAGGAGATATTTAGACTATTTTTTAATTAGGCACCGATATGAAAAAGGTGCCAAAATGATAGAATAAGAATTCGAAATTCTTAACGAGTAAAGACAAAATGCTAGTAGTTTAATCCAATATAGGTCTAAATTCATAAAAAAAATACTAAAACATAAGAGAGTAATTTTTCATGAGCTGAATTTTAAATCATGAGAAATAAATTTCAATGCCTGTTTTTAAACGTTGTAGGAGCTCTAAAAATTCTAACTAACACTGCATATAACTACAAAAGCAGCTGAGCGCAGTTTTTCTAAGCTGAACATTTTACAGAACTAACTACGACGAACAGTAACCCAAGAGCGATTGAATGATTTAGCAATCGTTTCAATAGAAAAGACTGTACCTAAATCAATTAATTATCTACAAGCAATCCAGCAGTTTTCTGCCATAACAGCTCGAAGAATGGTATAGTAATTATTTTTATTAAATAATAAATTATATTCATATTCATTTACTTTTTCTGTTCTTTTAAGTCCTTTCATTTAAAAAATTATGTTTTTTATATAAATAAAACTTTTCTAATTAATAAATTTTTATCTCAAAATGATCGTTATTCTAAAAGTAGAATGTTTCGAATAGTTATACATTCACTACGCAGAGTGTCTCTAAAATTTTCGAAAAGACACCACTTTAAAAACTTGTCTGTACGATGGATCGACCCGGCTCTGCCAACAACCGATGAATAGGCGTAAAGAAGAAAGGCTACGTGTAGATAATCTAGATATATAAAACAGTTCAGTAACTGACTGACTGACTGACTGACTGACAGATAGCGCACAAACCAAACCGCTGGGCCTAAAGGGTTAAAATTTTGCATTGCTATTCTTCTTATAGTGTAGGGGTGCACTAAGAAAGATTGTTGAAAAATTCTTCTTAGATTTTTTAAAACTAAATTTTTAAGCTGATTTTGCAACATTCCTTAAAGTTTGCATTTAAAATAATAATCTGGGGGTTATAAAATTTATAACACGAGAAAAAGCATAAAAATTCCTTTAAAATGAAATCTTTTTCGAATCTTTGTCTGCATTTTCTGTTTTCTGGTGAATTTTTAAAGATAAATAATTTTTAGAATTTAATTTATTAAATGCTGATCACGTGGTTTCTTTTCTTTCTGTGATACTTTAAATTAACTTTGCCTCACGTGCATAACAACAAAATTAATTGACATTTTTTTCTATCTAATGCGGCAGACGATTGGACATTATCCAAAAAAATATTAAAATACAGTAAAAGAAATGTTCCTCAAACTGCACTATATTCTTTAGTATGTTCTATTAGATTTAATTTCAATACTTTCTTCTACATTATTTTGTCTATAAAAATATCCGTTACGATTTTCTTATAATAAATTTTTGGGTTTATTTTTTTGGCATTTATTGCATACATTGACCATTGTATTTAATTTGAATGTACTCCTTAGCGAAGCATGGGTATTCAGCTAGTGCAGTATAAAAATAATGCATCTGGTCTTGTAATCATTTTTGAAACGTGGATTTATTCCAAACGCGGATTCCTTGCATATTTCATTCGAATATGCATAGGGAGTAATACATTTTACATGATTGTAGCAGTGTTTTCTTGCGTGTTATTTTTGCTTACAACAGTCCGAATAAAAAAATTTGAAGCTATATTTTAAGCTATTGATACGAAAAAAAAAATTATTAATTTTCATTTTGAAGAGATAGGGGATGGATTTGCGATAAACAGTAGACACTCAATAAAGATATAATTGAATATTTACTCCCGAGAGGGAGAAAAAAGCAATTCCTTCAAGAAATATCGGGTACTAGAAAATCAAAGCGATGATTTCACACGGGCTTTTCATGCTAAGCATTTCTCTTTTTTCTTTGCTGTGCAGGGTTTTTCCCCAAAATCATTACAAGCAATTAATCAGTCTGTAATCAAACCGTGTAATTTGCTGATATAAGTGAATTTGTAATAATTGATTTTTCCCTTTCCGAGAAGGATATAAAAAAAAACTTAATCTTATTCCTTGAGCCCATGTTTATTGATAAAATGATTACTCCCGTTCGGTAATAGCTTGTGACCTTTAATCATAATTTTCGAAACCGAATGCGGAATCCTGAGCATAATTAGAAACTAACGATTTGTATGAGGGATGAATAATGCATGCCGGTATCGGAAAATCATAAAAACCACCCCCAACAAAAAAGCTCCCATTCCGAACCATTTGTAGCGAATTAAACATTTTAACGGGACATGGAATTCCATTTTTCATGCATCAAACACAAATACGGGACGTCGACCTAATTAAACACATATTTTACATTGTGTAGTCCGTTTATAGGAGTTTAATTAAACAACAGTTAATGACGTACCGTTCGAACGGAGGGATGCAGTGAAAATGTCTATATGGAGAGGAGAGCTTTTTAAATTGAGAATTTTATTTTGAAGGTGAAATACATTTCGAACGCATCCGGATAAGCGTATTTTTGGCCTGGTCGAAGAAAAAGGCCACTTTTTGTACCCCATTTTGCATGAATATATTTGACAGTTTATTTAACTAGAAAGGTCTTGGTGTGATGCAATATCACGGTACTATCAAATAGAAAATCTCTGTATTCAACAATTGTGAAATATGCACCCAAAAATGCGCACACTTAAGAATTATATATATATATATATATATATATATATATATATATATATATATATATATATATATATATATATATATATATATATATATATATATATATGCATATATATAAATATATTATATATATATATATATATATATATATATATATATATATATATATATATATATATATATATATATATATATATAAAATGAAACTGCTAGACGAAACTTGACGACGCTATACGGCAATAGTTGATCGGGCATTTACGGTAGGGTAGCTAGGCCTTGTGTAACATCAAGATCCAATTGATGAAATTAATACTTTCATTCACTATGCATTATGGTTATTTAATATTAAAACCCATTATAACAAATATAAAAGATTGGAAGATATTTAGAAACAGCATAGATAATCCATAGTGACGTGTGGTTTCCAGCTCTTTCCGCGCTTATATCCAGCTCTTTGTGCGCAGTTCGACACTCTTGCATGCATATAAGAAATTCAACTTCGATTGTTTACGTGATATATGATGTGCAATATATTTAGCGACAACGAGGCGCCATACAGAGAAAAAGGATTTTAGTTATATAACAGGAAAGACACTTTTGTAAGTAGAGACTCTATGGAATAGAAATAAAACTAGCGGGGCATTTATATATATATATATATATATATATATATATATATATATATATATATATATATAGAGAGAGAGAGAGAGAGAGAGAGAGAGAGAGAGATATAGATAGATATATAGATAGATAGATAGGTATAGATAGATATAGATAGATTGATATATATATATTAAGAGAGAGTGAGAGAGAGAGATGGATTTTATGGAATTTTACATTTATACGTTTTGAAATAATTTGATAAAATTTTCCGTTCCGTATGCAAATTAAATTTGACCTCATTCGTGAAATACTTAGTGACGAATGTATATTATTTCATGGCTATCAATCCACTTCTATCGAACAATTTGGAACGAACTTTTGACATATTTACGACTGATAAAAGATGCATGCTTTTCATTATAGAAATATAATGGTTTCGCATACGTGACAGTATAAGAGAATGTAAACTCAAAAGCCTCTTGGATCCAATTCTGTGAACAAAGGTATCGGCGGCATGAAAAGATATCTTATTTCTTTGCTTGATTTAGAGTATTTTATTCTTTGTAATCAGATTCGAGATGCTTTCCATTGTCGTCATTTCTACGTGAAGCGCATTTACTTTTCACCAAATAGTCAAGATTATGAGTAAAGGTTTGGTTATAGGAGTACGTAATCCAGTTTAATATATCTATTCACGTTTTCAAATTTTAATGCTGTTTTATGTACCAGTAAATTATCTCTTTTGGTTTAATACCGTGTAGAAATTTTCTACCAAGTACTACTGAATATTTGAAAGTCAAAAATGTCCCACCCCTTCCAACGTTTTCTTAATTTTTATTTTAATAATATACCGACGGGAAGTGTTAGAAAATAATAAAATATTCATCCAATCCCTGATACGAAATTAAAAATCATACATGAGTATAAAACGCTCCCTTGTTCGACTACTAAGTAACATTATTTCAGATCCATCTAGCCAAGTTTTTGTTCCCTATTACAAGAAAATATATTTTCACTTCAAATCGTAAAAGAAGATAATTTGCCACTATAGTGTTTTAAAATAATTTATATTTTCTGTAGGCATCGTTTCATTAACAGAAAATTAAGTTTTTATGAATTCCAAATAATTTTATTAATTCATAGTTAGATATATTTTTGTTTCAAATGAGTTGAGATTAAATTAACTTTTTTCTGGTGTTTTAATTGCTCTTAATGTAATTTCTGCATTTGGAATGAAATCATGAATCTCGTTTCAGTTTGAGATATTGCACAGAGGCTTCATTAAGTAATATTGGGTCATAATTATTGAAGTTGAAATTTAGAACATTAACGATAAAAGTAAACGTTTTAAGGTATCCATAAACCTTCGGAAGTGTTTTTTCGAATTTTCTAAAATTTTGTTTTTTAATCTATTTTTTATAATAAGATATAGGAACTTCGGAAAATGTATAAACGATTTAATAGTTAAATTAAAATAACTTCAAGGTGAAAAAAATGGGAGCAAATTTGATATTTTTGCGGAACGTAATAACTAAAAAAGTAAACAAATATTTTATCATTTTATAAATTGGAGAAAGAATATAACAACTTTCTCTGGGGAATACTGTACTCTCAATATAATATTATTTTTATTACACAAGCTGTAGCAGTTTTAATTACTAATATACGCAAAAATTGCTTAAAATTCATTGTCATTTGCAATTATACAAGTTCTATGAGCCAAATGTCATATGTGGAACTGGTCCCAAATTAGCTGATTAAAATGGACTGCAAACTAATAAATCGTATTGAAACTACTATCGACCATACGACATACGAATTGATATAATAATTTTATTAACTTAAGCACATTTCTACAATACAGATGTATGAACCAAAGTAACTGACTTGTTCTAATTATAGGGGCGCTCAAGGGCGCGTTTGGCGATTGCCAACATAGCCATTGGCGCCAACACCCGTGTACATAAAAAAACTAATAAATCTACTATCAGAGTAGTCAATTCGCTTTATAACCATTTGCAGTGCAACTATATGGAATTTTAAGTCATTTCCTGCATGTCTTTTTACTGTAGGATGTTTTGCGTAAAGAGAAATCGTTTAGAGAAAAAGCTATTCCCGGTTCTAAAATTCTTTGACAACTATTGTTTAAATTGCTTTTAATCGACTCTTATTTAATACAGAAACTCAATTCGAACAGAATTATAAAGATAGAATATTAGGATTTGATGTTATTGCATTAGTGAAAAATCGTTTTTTTTTATTTTTTCTTCTTTTTTTTCTTATTTTATCGGAATGGCCGTTTCAAAGGTGTACCAAAGGTCTCATTAATATCCAACGAGTGTCTGTATCTTGCTTCAAAGGCAGTATTTTATTTAAGGCAATATTTCATGTTCTATGTAAGCTGGCATGCAAAATACAGAGGAAAGTTAGATGTGCATGCGGATATCGATTTTTTTCCCTTGTAAAGCGTATGCTATAAATATATCCGGGGAATATAAAAACATGTTGTTTCTAATGCCCCGTGGTCGGAAGCATTCCAGACCAGGTTCCTATAGGCTAGGGGGCAAAGGGGTGCGTCTCCGGCACCACCAGGGTGGGAGACCGATTTGGCCAGGTGTCACCTCAATTTTGACAGAACACCCCCAGGGCCGACATCTGGAAGGATCGCACCTTCACCAAATATCTCTGACCTCATAGAGGGACTTTCCAGTCTACGGATTTAACATGACCATATTCTTCCTAGACACGGAGGTATTTATAGGTACTTGTCGGAATTCGATTCGAGCACCCTCAGCACCGAAAGCCAACGCTCTAACACTAGGCTACCACGGGCCTATATAGAAAAATAATTTATATCACACAAAAAAGGGGACCTAAACTAGCAAAAATATATTGGGTTACAAGGATTAAAAGTTCGCAAAGAAGGTAACATTTTTTTCTGATGATATCATTAGTTGTTTCCTTTTATGTATCTATATTCAATTCAGAGTTTTAAAAAATGGATAAATTCAAAGATAAATAGATTTTAAGCGTTTTAAAATTCCCCTAAAATCCGCGAAATCTGAAAGTTCGGGTTCGAATTATTGTATGACATATATTGTCGGTGGTATAATTTTTTTACGAGCGCGGTGGCCCGGTTGACAAAGGCAGGGAGCCAGTAATGTGAACGCCTCTGGTTCGATGCCGGTCGCTGAAAAAATTCATCGCCGTGTACACTAATGACGGCTGGTGCAATAAAAATCAGTCGTGGTTGCAATGTCCTCCATGTTCTCAAATTTACCTCTAGAGATGTGGGGTGAAGTGTTTCGGGCTCCGCACTTGCTCGGTACAAAATTACGGAACCAGTTCTATAGCCAAGTTGGACTCCGACCCTTGTGTGCGATTAAAAACCAAAGCTGCACCACAACGCCGGATAGCCGTTATGGACTTGAATTGAAAATATACTGTCGGTCAAGTGACATCAATCACTACAACAGCAACATATATATATATATATATATATATATATATATATATATATATATATATATATATATATATATATGCAGGTGGTTATGAAAATAATGGAAACACATATGAATATTGGTGGTGTTTCTGAATGTGCTACGTTTTCCTTAAAAGACGAGTCTGGCCAACGGTATTTTTTTTGTATAATATAGTGTTTGTATTATTCTACTATCAGGTAGCAGTAATGAAGCTAAGGGCATCGTGCTTTTTTTTGGGGGGGGGGGGACAGCGTAAAATGTCAAATCTTACACACCTTGCGAAAGGAATTGGAGTATATGTTACTGCAACCCCCAAGGTAATGGGTGATTTTCGAGCTATGGCATCGAAAATCATGATAGCATACAGAAAGCATGGAAAACCATCATTTGTCAAACAGAACAATGGACGAAAGGAATAGCTGAGTGAAAGAGACGGACGAGGTATTGAAGCGGATTGTGACATGAAGAAAAAAAACAACTGCAACCAAAATGACCGAAGAGCTCAGTCTGTATCTGCATGTTCCGGTATCAACTATTAGAGGTAGAAGGGAACTTCACAAACAAACCATTTAAGGAAGAGTAGCTATTCCCATTCCACTTGTAATAGATGTCAATACAAAATATCGTCCAGAATGGTGCCACGAGCGCAAATCTTGGTCGAGTAATATGTTGAAAAATGGCATTTGGTCCGAGGAATCATTGTTCACATTGTTCCTCGCACCAGGACGTGCGTATGTCTGGAAACACCTACACAAGCGTTAGATTCTGGCTATCTCATCTCAAATGTCAATCATGGAGGTAGATCTATCAGGGTTTGGGATGACATTTTCATGGTTTTCTTCAGGCCCCATTGTAACCCTAAAAAGGAGATTGAATGGGAAGGCCTATTTCAGAATTTTAGCTCATTAGTCCATCCTATGGTTCAAAAATTGTTTCTTACAGGATAATCCCCCTGTACATACAGGTAAATCTGTCAAGTATTGGTTATGAAGAGCATGGAAAAGATGCTATCTTGCCCTGTACAGTTCCCCCGACTATATATCATCCAACCCCCACGACCTGCATCAACGGATAGAGCCAGGTATCGATATTCACCACAGCATCTCTACAGTAACTTTCATTATTTTTCCCCTGAAGAATGGTATAATATATTCTTAACCATTATTCATGACTTGTATAATCCAATTCCATGGTGAATCGAGTTGTATTACTGACAAATGTGATTCTTCTATTAATAAAGATTTTTATGAGATTTCTTAGTGTTTCCATTATTTTGATAACCACCTGTATATATATATATATATATATATATATATATATATATATATATATATATATAGTCCCAAATATTTAGGGAAATATTTTAATCATTTTGCATCTTTTTCATCTTTGAAAAGAATTCGAATAATATATTTAAATTGGAATGATTCTTGGAAAAAAATGGGAACTTTCGTGTTTTAAACGCGCATCATTTCCTTTGGTGAGCGGCATTTCTGAATTGAAAAAAAGATATGCCAGCAAAAAATTTCTTACTCTATGACTGAGTACACGCTAAAAAAAGTATTTCAATCCAAATCCGACAACTCTCGGAGACATTTTCACCACAACTCAACACTGAGCCGAGGGGATTCCAGCATGGCAGCCATAAATGAAATCACGGAACGTATCGTATAATCAACACAAGAAAGAAAAACGTAGAAAAAAAATGTGTCTTAATACTAAAAGATATATTAAAAAAAAAAAACGAAAAGCGCATACGGTAAATTTCCGCAGCGTGTAATCTTTTTATGAGAGTATTAACACACGCGCGCCGGAGTGCGAAATTTTGAAATAAAGCATAAATCTCCATTTTCCATCCATCACACTCGTGCGCTCTTGCAAATTGCTTTCGACACCAACAATGGACGAACGAGCCGTGAATTTACGAGAACATTATGCAAAAACTGAGATTACAGAATAAAGTCTGCATTTGGGTCAGATGGATGTTTAAAAACGCCGGCGATAATGGCTTCTGCATTCGACTTTTATGACGCTGCTTTGAATAATAAAAAATAATAAAAAAAAATTGCAAACACAGGGATATTTACTTTCGAAGGCGGTGTATTACTGTTCGTGTGGTTAAGATAAGGATTTCCATTTACGAACCAAAACTATAAACAAAAAAAAATAAATGAAAAATAAAATAACATGTATTCCTAATTAAATAGACAGATATTTTTAAGCATATTATACTAATAAATTTACAAACGTATGTAATGCAAGTTTGAAGAAAAGGCGGACATCAGATACGCATAATCCTTTCGAATTCGAGAGATTTCTCAGACACGATCTATATGTCTCAGATACCTGTTATTAAGTGTAAATAAATTGCAAAAAAATGGATCCATTTTCACACTTACATGAGCGAGTTTTCAGTTACTGTGAACATGCATTTATCATGTTCGTGACTATATATATATATATATATATATATATATATATATATATATATATATATATATATATATATATATATATATATATATGTATGTATATATGTATATATATATATTGTATATATATATATATATATTTCTGTGGCTTTCGAATTTCACAAATAAATAATTAGAGACAAGAATGAATCCATTTAACTACCGAAAAATATTTATTGAAGACTATGATCAGTGCTGAGTGGACAAAGAGTACACAATCGCGTATTAAAACGGCGGAGATATTTCACCAAAAGACATTGGAACGTTTCTGGATATACTCGTCTATAAACTACCAAGCAATAGGATTCTCTGGAATGTTGAGTGCCAAAGTTGGTGAATTAATGTAACAAAAACTTCCCAACAAAATCGGATTGTGTTTTTTTCTCGAGTTTATGAAGCTTTTGTGTTTTTATACTTGGTCCGTATTTGTAGACGACTGACCATGTATTTAGCGCAACATGTCTCTACAAATCTTCTACGAACTAACCCTCGAAGGGAGCAATGTTCGTTCTGAAGGCATGTTTCGTTTGGGTGGAGATATAATTACAGCTAAAATTGCATTGAGAGAAAACTCATGTCATATTAGTCAATAATACATTTATTAACTGTCAGTGACCAAATTAAACATGAGAATAATTACAAGATAAAGAACTTTTTATATATATTATGTTTTTAAATTTTCTGTTGAATCATATAAACGTGACAATTCTATGAATTAATAAATACTTTAAAAAAATTTTTTTTGATGAATTATCCCATCAACTTGAAAGGAAATGAAGTTAATCGGAAGTTAACTTGCGTTTAACTTTTCGTTCCCGTCCCGTTCGATAGATGGCTGCACCAGTCTACAAAACAAAATTAACCGAAAAAGAATTCAATCCTGCTTAAAGATGGCAAAAAGTATTAAAATAATGCATTGTCATCATGTTCTGAGCTATTCTAAAAGTTTTAAAAGTCTAGCTAGTCGGGAAGTTAGTTAAAAATCAATTACAAGATCTGTATTGGACAAAAACACACACAAACAAGAAAGCGAGTTAATAAAAACATGGCAAAAATAAACATAAGTCAGTCCAGTACATAAGATTAGCAGCAGCACAAAACATAAGTTCCTAACATTGCGGCATACGTACGGTGCGGTGACTCCTCGCAGATTTATATCAACAGTTAAAAAATATCAACAGTTCCCTCGTACGTTGCCCCTAAAATTTAATAGTCAGCACTTTCATGTTGTGGATAAGCAACCGTCCTCAGGGCAAAGTGCCTACCGAATGGGAAAAAAACTGTTTTACCCCCATCTCAAGGATTTTGCCTTACTGCAATCAGAACGAATATAATATGTTAATGAAGCGTAATGAAGATTATCATTTCGAGACCCAACACCGAACTGGAGTGATTAAACTTTCAACGCTAGAGAAATTTCGCACAATGACGATTCTGACTTCGGTACATTGCTTTTCTCGTTGTGGTATCAATAAAGTTCTTGAGATACCAGAAACGCCCCTTTGAAAAATTTGTTTTGGAAGCCAACTTTTAATTTTCTGTCCTCTAGACACTTTCAATGATTTGTACAAAGGGATGTACATTGGGAACGAACATGATTCTGAATAGAAAAAGGAAGACATACGTGTTGACAAGCGTGATGGAATGTTTCACGAGGAGACACATAAACTTCTCACAAGTTTTATTTTAGTTTCTACTATATTCACGGTGATAAATAAAAAAATTGCAGATGATAAAGCTTCGGATCACGAATTTTTATTGGTTTTGTGCTAAGATTTCTACGTTCAGAAATGTAAACTATTTTCAACGTAAATCCTATGAGTATTTAAAATTAATGGTGTTTTAATCTACATTCCAAACAAATCCCAGTATAAATATCACGATGCATATAAAAATATTTTTTTAAATCTTATTTAATAAAAAATTTCGAATTCAAATTTCAAGACTAATCAGTTTTGTATAAAAGTACTATATCGATTGCAATATTTGGTTCATATTTTTCAATTTTATGAGTAGGAAAGTTTTTGAAAAAATTTGTTATGAGGAATGTTGAAAACTTAAGCTAAAGGTTTTAATTACTTCATTTAAAAAGCATAAAAAATCTGATTTAGTTTGAGTATAAAACATTTTCAATATTATATCGCAACGAATGCATTCTTTAAAAACACAGCAATGCTATTTCAAACTACATACAAATAGCATAGTAAGATTTACAAGTATATTGATTTAAAGACGGTAAATTGGAAGAAATTCCCTTTTGACATAAATAAGCTTTTAGTACTCGTGTACTCTTGGGTATACATACACAGCATAGAATAAAGCTGTTGTATCTAGCAAATTAAGCGTTGCATAAACATGCATTTTGCCTTATTTGATCCTAAAAGATCCATTAAACTAGAATTTAAATAAGCCTTATTTAGGACTTGTGTGCTCTTTTCAATAATAAAAAGTACTTCTTTCAATGTTTCAAATTGTTCATGTTAAATAGCGGTTTCAAACTAAATAATCCTAAATGACGCAGATTTATGTTTTTTTACACATAAATAATCTCATAACAAACTACCGATCCGCGCTTTTGTAAAAGCGCGAGACGATTGTAACACAAAATGCAAGAATAATCTTTCTTTTACGACGGAATTAAGACAGCCAACTAAATTTCCAATAAAGCATAAATCTTCATTTTATTTCCGCTGTACTCCCGATGCCCTTTCAGCGGCGCAAATTACTTTTTTGCGCCAACAATGGACGGTCGGGGCCATGAATTGACGAGAATATTATGCAAAACTGAGATTACAGATTGAAACCGGCATTTACGTCAGAGCCGCCTTTCAAAACACGGCCCAGATAATGACTTCTCTCTCGACGCGACGTTTTACGGCGCCGTTCAAGAACTTGAAAGGAGGATCGCGCCCTATAAAGATTTTTTAAACAGACCGGAGTTTGCCCCCCTCCTCAAAAAAAGGTAGATTTATGGAAAGTTTTCCGGGTATGTAACTTCCTATTCGTCAGAGGTAATACTTCATCATTTATGGGCATATGAATTCGAACCTAAAAGCAGAAAGATGTTATCGTTTTCCTAGCCCGAGAGGAACTTTGTCCTGAGGACAGTGACCCAATCACATTGCGTTGGCTACTGTATTATAGAAGCAAACGAGTATAGGTGAGCCAGTGTAGCTCCCCATGAGTGAACAGCATGGAAACGAACATGCGTTACTCGGGATTCGAACTCGAGACCACACCGTAGAAGTCCATGACACTGACTAACCTGTATATGATGTGGGCGGAAGATGTTAAATGAATGTTTACGCAGTTAAAATTACGTACATTTTTTAACTGAAACTGTCACTATTTTCTGCTGTAAATTGATAAAACGCTTCCGTATTTTATTAACACTAAATTAGTCTCGCATAATTTGGCTGTTATTCTTTTGTAAATGCTTTAGAATTATATTGTATCTCCCGTCGATGGTTTCACCGGAACTTCGGACGTAAGTGCGGTCCATTTTGATATCTCTCGATTCAGTGCATCCATCATACGTGGATGAAACAGGATGAAGAAAAGTCAAGGGCACGCAACCTAACAAAACGAATGAATGAAGCCATGAGGAAAAAAACGCGGGAAAGTGGAACAGATGTGAATGGACAATGAAGTGAAATTAAAAATAAAGGAATAATGTTAAATAATTTCTATAAAGTGAGACGGGATGACATATTAATAACAGACCAATTTACATGCAAATATATTTTAAAGCTGTAAAATCTGTTATTACAAATTCATTGAGTAAGGCACAAACAACAAGCAAATTATACAGTAAACAGACAATCCTGCAAACGACAACCTTTGCAGATTTTCTGAGAATATCCGAAAGTGGCAATGACATGAGTCATTAGAATTTCCCTTCGGTAAGGACACTCTCAGATTTTAAAAATGATTTGAAAACATACAAACAAAATAATGACTTCCTTTCATCAATTTTGTTAGTTAAAAACATCAAACTAATTGCTCTTATATCCTTAAGCAGCGAACAAAATTTTAGTAATTCTCTATGATATGGATTCAGCCTAAGATAAATAGAAAACGGAAAAAAAAACACGAATATAGACTTAAGTTTCCCTACCTATTGTTCAGATAGTATTACAACGATTCTTACTAACAACAGAATACATACTTAAAAAAATTAAATGTTATTTTAGGCCAAGAAAGCTACCTGTTTCAGGGTGTAAAGTTTCTGGGTAGCGAATTTACCTGTTTTGAGTACTCCACATTTGTATCTTGAATATGCTTTCGTACCATTTCAGTTTTGCTTCCCTTTTTGTAATATGCTTAAAACACCATTTCATTTTTAAAGAGTAGGTTTTTCTGTTTCTGACACCCAGTAGCGTGTTATATATATAACTTGATATCCAGCTGTTCGCATAACGTTAAACCCACTTCTATTAGTCTCTCCACCCGAGGCATTCTAGTGGCCAACGAGTCATCTCTCGACACCACGGGTCCTCGATTCGAATCGCTACTGCATGCCCTTGTATCTGAGTCGAGTACAAATACGCTAAATCTGTCGACCAGAGAGTTCATCTGTGCTGTGTTACGGAACAGATTCTAAACTATTTTTTATGTTTGCGTCACCCTCGGGAATAAAATTAGAAACTCAGGGTACCTTCCTCAGAATTTTACTTTATTTTCAATTTTTTTAAAATATTAAATTAATGTGGAATATGTTTCATGAGCATGTTAAAATTAAGTTCCCATAAATACTAGCTCTATTGCTGATATTATTCATTTATCTAGTCTATATATATAAAACAGTTCCGTAACTGACTCACTGACTGACTCACTGACACAACGCACAGACCAAACCTCCGAACCTAAAGGGCTGAAATTTTGCATGGCGATTCTTCTTATGGTGTAGGGGTGCACTAAGAAAGATTTTTGAAAAATTCTTCTTAGATTTTTTTAAATTAAATTTTTAAGCTGTTTTAGTAAATTGTTTTAAGTTTGCATTTAAAATAATAACTTGAGGGTTATAAAATTTATATCACGAAAAAAATCATAAAAATTCCTTTAAAATGAAATCTTTGTCGAACCTTTACCTCAATTTTCTGATTTTTGGTGAATTTTTAAAGATTAATTTTTAGAATTTAATATATTAAATGCTGATCACGTGATTTCTTTTTCTTGTGCTTTAAAGAAATTTATCGTCACGTGCATAACAACCAAATAGACAAAAAAAAATTTCTTCTTTCCAATGCAGCAGATGATTAGAAATTCCAAAAATAAATAAATATCCCTTACGATTTTTTATAAAATATATTTTTTACATCAATTGTATACATTGACCGTCGCATTTATTATAAATATATATATTTATTTTTTTGGCATTAATTGCATACATTGACCGTTGTATTTAATTTGAATGTAATCCGTAGCGAAGCGCGGGTTTTCAGCTTGTTAAAAGATATAAGTAACCAACACTAGAATGGAGTAATATTAATACGGTTTCGAAAATAACCATGGGATTGAGTTTAGTATTATACCAGAGGACTATAATGGGAATCGCAAAAATAAATAAATAAATAAATGTTTTGTTTTACTAATGTCACTCTTGCGATGGATGCTTAGATTTCAAATGTTCGATATCAAGTCTAACTGTTGTGGGCGTGAGGGTAGCTTATTTAACCCCAAGGAACAAGTACATCTATTTCTATGAAAATCTTTCGGGCGTGTAAGTCATTCATTCAACTTTAGATTTATTTTAAGTTGGACCTACTGATTCGTTTTTGTTTGTTTATCCAAATAAAAGATTTCGCGGCCTCCCCGGGAAATCTCATGCCAACATAAAGGGCCGTGGCACACCGGTTCCGAATCACTGTGTTAGGTGTTTAGAGGAGGGTACGGGCCCACCTGATGTGGCCCCAAGAGATGCTTGGTGGATATGGTGATGGCAGCTAGATGAGTCGGACTGACGTTCTGGTAGTATCATAAAACCAGAACTGAATTCCAACACTTTTAAAGGCTAGAATGTTCTGGCACAAGTAACCGCAACAACAAACTTTAGCCACAATCAGATTACTTTTTAAATCCATCCAATCGAGTCATTTTCCACTTCCACTCTACGTGAGATATGCCGCCTATTATTCTGTTCGTACACATCAGACATGTGTTCTGACTGTAAGGTTTCAAAAACCTTACAGTCAGAAGGTTTGTCTTTTGGATATTTTTTTGATTTCCTGTCAATATCTGAAGAGTGAATAAAAGTGTATCATTCACAAAATTCATTCACCCTTGGCCAGTCTCTACAATCATTCTTCCACAAGTACTGCGATATCGGGAAAAAATATATAACACTATTACGTCTTTTAACAGATGACATAAAATATGCACTCATTTCATCTAAGAACGCCGCCTTTAACATCGGTTTCGCGGAATACACTTATTCATTTTGTGCGCTGGGTCATCTTCGCTGTTAATTTGGATGACTTCTATTAAAGTAATTGATTAAACCTCGGAGCTGGCAAGAAGCCCAGGGGGTTGAAACGGCAAAACTTTGTAATTTTCGTTTCAAAACTGTATTTCCAGCCGTGCACGGTTTGTATTTTCATTTAATGTTATTATGCCATTTCTTCCCTGTTTCTCGGGAGTTTTCAGATCTCTTGAAATTTGCTGAGGCATAAGTTCGGATCATTATTGTAATGGAATTCATAGCCAGGGAACATTTTTACTTGCGCGCATCTTGAATTGTGTTTAAACAATCCGAGGCTATACGTTTTAATAAGTTAATGAGTGATCATTAATTTACACCTGCGAGCCAATTTAATTAGTTCGCGAGACTTTTAAGGAGGAAAAAAAACGCTCTCACTCTAAAATGGTTTCTCATCAGTACGTTTAAAGCTGACTTTGTATCTTTTAGGGAATGAACCCCTTGAATATGAAGAATACACTTTTCTTTTATTTTGTAGGGAGAGGGATACATTTATGCTTTTTAAAGGAAACAGTATGTGGCCGTATTGACAGACTAGAAATAGCATTTAATGCCACATTTGTTTGATAATTTAAATATTAGTCAGCAGAGGAATACGAGGTTGTTATGAACAGCCATTTAAATTAATATTGAAATTCCCGACCTGACTATTTAATTGGTACATTTAAATCAGTACATATATATATATATATATATATATATATATATATATATATATATATATATATATATATATATATATGTGTGTGTGTGTAATATACCGACCCCGTGGGAATGATGACCGGAGCCGGCATACCACAACATCAAAGATGAAAGTAGTCGAGGCTCGATCAAAGATGACACTCATTACATTGAACTAAATATTTATTAGGCGAACACTGACACAACCTCTCGGGTCGGGTGAAATTGACGAAAGCTCTCGAAATCTGACCGCAGGGTCTTTTATAAACTTTTTAGGTGTCTCGCCATGTGATCAAGGATGTCTGTAGCCATTGACTGAACCCAGGACTCTGATGTCAGAATTGACGTATTATATTACGTAAAAATGCGCGAGAAATTATATTTTTTAAGGTGACGCTACGCAGATCTATTGTCTTTTAAACGGAAACGAAATCAACTCGAACACCCAAAGAAATTTAGAATAAACTAGAATTTGAAAAGGCTAAAGGCGTTTTTAATGTTATATATATATATATATATATATATATATATATAAGCATACAGGTAGCTTTGGACCTGTGTTTCGCCCTTTTTATGGGCTTCTTTTCTCAGCAAGGCATCACCTATAAGGTACACTAGAGGGAAAGGAATTCCTTATGCGTAATATTTTTGCCATCTTGACTGATGACTAGAAACAACTAGCTCATTTCAAAAACAACAATTCCCTGCACAATTCTCTTGACTTGTATTGTAATAAAAAATTGAGAGCCCAAGGAGATGATAAAATTCATTTGCAACCATTGAACCTCTAGTAATCATATAAGTAGTTTACTCCTTTTCATAACTTCAATATTGTTGATGATTCCGTCTATGCGTAAAGAGATGTATAGCTAGTTTTAACATAGGTCTTTAAAATATATCGTATAATAAATCTCATTAAGGTAAGTTATATATATATATATATATATATTTGTATGCAAAAAGCGCGTCAAGAGAAACAAAATGGAGAGTAATTGGTCTTACACACTGAAACACTCTTTTGTAAAACTGACCGGGCCGAAAAGGATACTCACTTTGATAGAGAAATAAAAATCGTGATAAAATGAAATTTCGATTCCGAAATAAACAGTTTAAACATAAAAATCCTTGACAACGTGAGATACATAATATTGACGTCTTTTTATCTGGAAAATTTTTATAGCTCAAAGTGTCACAATTTGTCCTCTACTAATATATCGATTGTCGTGTCCTTTTTTAGAATGTCTTTGAAATCTAATCTGACTGTCGAAACAGAATGAAAAAAACTGGCATTTTTTTCATTCTATTTTATAGATTTTTTTAAAAATGATCCTTTGCTATTTCAAGATATCTACTTTTACAGTCGAATATTTTTTTACGACCATCCGGTTGTTATGATTTTGCGAAAGGCAAGGTTGGAGCGTAACGTTAATATCGGAGATAATTTTTGTGTTATAATTTTTTTGTCAACTAGTGTAATCTAAAGAAACGGAGAAATTAGCATCCAAAAGCTATTACTTCCAAAGCTTCCGAAAGCTATAGAGCAGTATCAAAATACAATGAACTTTAGCGAATGTAATATTACATTTAAAGAAACCGAAGCAATCATACATTTTTTTTTCTTTTTAACTCAGTGCATAATATATTCTGTGTTTGCTGCGTAAAGAGTGTTAAGTCCAAAATGGGCTAAAATGAGTTATCAAACCAGGTAGGTTTGAAAAAGCAATGTCTCTTGCAGTATACAGAAGGCTAAGTCCAATTCCACTCCTAAATATTTTTATTCATCAGTGGCAAATACCATTAACTGTTATAAGCTGGATACGGACATGTTAAATCTGTAGTACCTCCTTGAAGAATGTAGAAAGCCCACGTAGAAAGCCCCTCCGTGTGGTTCGTAGAGGATAGAGGAGGGTACGAACTCACAAGATGTTGACTCTACGGGTTATGGGTCAAAATGTGGTGACACTGCAAAAAATCGGTACCGACCCTTTTTCAGTAGCCATTAGCTATGACAGGATGAGAATCTGTTAGCCCTGTATCCTTCGGTGGAGCTGGTTCGACTGGCGTATGGAACGTTCCTGCCTGACTTATCAGAGTGAGTAGTGATGGTTCATCTACATCAGGGGATCCTAACCTTTTGATAATTAGGAAACGCTTGTGAAAAAAAATTGGTGTTTGTCGTGTGTTCACACTACACCGAGGTTCTTTCTCTGGCAAAGGGACGATGAGGTAAATAAAACTAGTCGTCTAAACGACACAAACATTTATTTACAATTTAACACAAGATTACAACCAAAACTCTGAGCACGAGGTGGGCAAACGTTTTGCCTCTTACCAGACCCCGTCTCCTACTGATTTCTCCCGACGATGCCTTCAAACCCTAGGGTTCAACGCCCCCACAGCCAATCCCTCTGATTGGTGAAAAGGGGGGGGGATCACGGGGTACGGCACTCTTACAAACATTACACTACAGTGTCCCTCTCCTAAGCAATCCTTTTAGAGGCAAAAATGAGTTATATTTTCTGACTAAGCAGAATATTTGGGATAAACAACTTTTATAAAATGTGACAAATAGACTTAACAACAAATTGAACGTAAAATAAAAATTAATTAAGGCCTACATAAACTCATAAATGAACGAGTTTTCTGGCTTGCATTTGCTTTACTAGCTGTAAAATGGCTGCGACGCTGTGAGTTCGTCTCAAAGAAAATATATTAAAATTTTAAAGTAGAACAAGGATTTTTTTTCGTACTATAAACGACAGAAAGCGGAAAAAAACACAGTAATTTTTAGAATTTGAACAAAAAATTGGGAACTAAATATTTTTTTTGTTCCCAGGTTTAAAACATTGTTTAAATTCACGGTCGTTTCGAAACGATGAAACAAATTTTTTTAAATCAGTCCTGACTTTGCGGACCAATTCTGGGTTTCTTTCGGATCATTGATTAGGATCTCCCACTGATCTACATGTAGTTTTTACAATATGACACCCTACAAAACCGCGGTGTGAATGGCCTAATGGAAAGTGGCTGCCGCGTTGGGAAATAATATTCTATATATTTCAGTTGTTAAGACGATTCTTTGGTCAGTCCGAGAGAGAAAACTACTCCAACAATTTGCTTCATTTATACGAAAGATTTTGATCTATAGTTGTGTAAATTTAGTTTTTGAAAACGCGATTTCTATTAATTAGCGATAATTTACAAATAAAAATTGCTCTCTGTGCATGCTCAGTGACATGTTGAAATTGGGCTTTAAATACTCACTAAGCAAGAGGCTGCATAAATACGTTAATTTTTTATTTCGAGGAATCTCCCTAGATCTTTGTCTGCATTGTTTTTTCTTTTTAATTATGTTTGTGAGATATAGAATTAAAACTAGTGGAGATTGTTTATTTCGTGCTGTTGAGTAATCCTGTTTCTTTTCATTGGGCTCAATAGTAATTTTTTAAAGTGTGTTTCTCTATTCTTAACCTTTAGCTTACGGGTCCATTTTTCCGATTCCCTCTATAGAACTGAAAGTTTCATATCCCCTTTGTAAGAATCGCAATTAAGGAGTTTATATATATATATATATATATATATATATATATATATATATATATATATATATATATATATATATATATATATATATATATATATATATATATATATATATATATATATATATTTATTTATTTATTTATTTATTTATTTATTTACTTATACCAGTATATATATATTCTTGGGCCTGTATTCTTGGGATACATGCTATCCCACCCCGCAATGTAGATGTTAATATTATGATTTTCAACGGTTCGCAATGATGTGTTGAGTATAATTTGTGTATTGGTACATTTATCTTCCATGCAGTTGTCACCTATTGACGGTTACCAACTAGTATTAATTAAAGCACACCGGATATTCGATTTCCTTCATGATTCCCATCTTCAAAATTCAAATTAATAAACTCTCACTTTTATCATATTTGGCGAGTCATCCAGTTAATTCGAATGTTATCCATTGCATCAAGGGGTATGAACATTTCTCACTCAAAATAACTATAAAAATGTTACTCTATAAATACTTCAATTTCTGTTTACTTTGTATTTAATTTCACACGTCTAAAAAATTAGTTTAGGCTATTTGAAGAGAAATAAAACATTCGTGGGAAGTCTTCTTAAATGTATCACAGTTTGCAAATTATAAAGAAAAAAATAATTCCTCGCCGACCCCTGCTCAAAGAAGTAGGACTTTTGTGTCTTTAATTTATTACGGAAGTGGAGATTACGTTTAATAGAAGCTCAGAGATATTTCGATCCGAGCCGAGGATTTATTCGAACTTTTGAAAAATGTTTTCCCCGAAAGCCGGCAGCGAGTTGTGTTTTTTTTTTTTCTCTTCTTTATTTTCGTGCATAGATATTTCGCTCCATTTTACGAGTTCTGGTGGTGTTTCATCAAATCCTTTGAAATAACATTAAGTTAAACGAATATAAATAATGAATCATCTTAGTGGATTTTTTTTTTCAGTTTTAGAGCGTATGAAAATATTTGCCTAAAGATGTGCCTTTCCTTTGTTGAACTAAAAGACACCCTTTGGGAATCAAAAGTAAATAATTGAAATTGAATGTGGAAATTAAAAATTTAATAAATAAAAAGGCTTAGCAATGAAATTCATCGGGAAATCGAAATCGCTTTCAAGTGGAGGTTGTCTATAAAACATAAATACCATTTCATTATACAAGGTGCGCCCATAAAGTAACCGGACAATTTTTTTATAAATAAGAAAAATATAACTCTCCTTCAAATAAACTTATCTCCTTCAAAATAATCGCCAAAGGAGTCTATACAATTTTTCCAACGTTTCTTCAAGTCATCGAAACACTGTTCAAGACACTGTTCTGAAACAAGATTCGCAAAAAAAAAAATAATAAATATATTTCGATGTGCAAATATATGCCGTGTATGCGGGTATTGCAATTTCCTAAGGATCTGTGATGAAAGAATTGTTTTTGTTTCAAAAGCCCGAAAGTGCTATATGTTTATTCACAAGTCGACTTGCGAAAGATTAAAACCGAAGGAGGGGTGTGGTGTAAAAAAACTTAGTTTCTTTTTACCTCACCTTTTTTTTCCCATCTTATTTCGCGTGTTTCGATTGTACTGTCACAAAGATAGTCCGATTTATTTAGTTTTCATCTGTGTTAATAGTTATAGCCGCATGTTATTTTTTTTCCTCTTTTAAGAATTCAGTTATTTACACAAATTCGACATGATTATATTCGATGTTGAAAATTTTCTTCCTTTTAGGTTAAATTCTAATGATTTACCAATTTGTAAAGAGGAAAGATTTTGTGTTATTCGGATCATCGCTACATATGAAGCCAGCTGAGATGGAGGTAATACTACAAAGCAAAAATCGGCTGTTTCGAACGCCGAGGGTTCATTGTTTGATTCCCGAGCAGGCCGATACCCTTGTAAAAGAAGTTATAAATTCAATACCTTGGAATGTGTGTTGCAGAGTACGTCTACAGTAGCTGACAAACAATTATGTTACGAATACCCAAATTCCACGCCTACAAATCCCGCGAATTGACTTTCAAGCCTATAAATTTTATCATGTCTAAACCCAGTATAAACAAGAGATCATTCATTGACGCATGTCTGGACTCGAACCAAGATCCCTCAGCACCAAGTCTCGATACTCTGGGATAATTCTAAATAGTCCGCACTTTTAGAAAATTCTATTCTCACGTATTTAGTAAGAGTGTATACTCGAGGATAGAATGATTACAAAATAGATTACGAACATTAATGGCTCATGATAAATAATTATAAATATCCCGCGCACTTTTAGAGAATTCTATTCTTATCCTGTCCTTCAAACATAAATGAGGCAATTTTTTGGAATTACTTTTCGCTCATATTTCATAACCCGTTGTTGATTATGAATATAAATATATATAATGAATGAAATGTATGTTATGAATAAAATGGTTCATAATAAATAATTGTAAATAAGCCGCACTTTTCGAAAATCTTATTCTCACGTATTTATTAAGACATTGTATACTCGAGGATAGGATGAATAGAAAATAGATGACGAACATTAATGGTTCATGATAAATAATCATAAATATCCCGCACTTTTAGAAAGTTCTATTCTTATCCTGTCCCTTGAACATAAATAAGCAATTTTTATAAAATTTTTTTCGCTCACATTTCATAAACCACTGTTAATTATGAATATAAATGTACAAGGTGCGCCCATAAAATAACCGGACTTTTTTTTTTTTATAAATAAGAAAAATTTTACTCACCTTCAAATGAATTTATCTCCTTCAAAATAATCACTAAAGGATTCTATACAATTTTTCCAACGTTTCTTCAAGTCATCGAAACACTGTTTATAGGCGTTTGAACTAACCGTTCGCAAAATACGCGTAACATTTGATTTAATATCCGAGACGTTTTCAAATCTCTGTCCTTTCATGGATTTTGCATTTTTTTTTATTACAAAGGACTTATTCACAACGAATTTTTTCCTGAAAATCAAACAATTAATCAGTATTTTTACAAGGAGGTGCTTTTTCGATTAAGAAACAGGATAAGGCGAGTTAGGAAGGAACTTTTTGATTCTAGGCAATGGTTTGTTTTACACGATAATGCTTCGCCCCCTACAGCCATTTCTGTACAACAATACCTTGATAAGCATTCAGTTACAGTGATGAATCCCCCACCATATTCTCCCGACTTAAAGCCAGCTGATTTTTTCCTTTCTTCCGAAGCTTAAGATGGCCATGATAGGACAGAGATTTGAAAACGTCTCGAATATTAAATCAAATGTTACGCGTATTTTGCGAACGGTCACTTCCGACGCCTATAAACAGTGTTTCGATGACTTGAAGAAACGTTGGAAAAATTCTATAGAATCCTTTAGTGATTATTTTGAAGGAGATAAATTCATTTGAAGGTGAGTAAAATTTTTCTTATTTATAAAAAAAAAATGTCCGGTTATTTTATGGGCGCACCTTGTACATTTATATTCATAATTAACAGTGGTTTATGAAATGTGAGCGAAAAAAATTTTATAAAAATTGCTTATTTATGTTCAAGGGACAGGATAAGAATAGAACTTTCTAAAAGTGCGGGATATTTATGATTATTTATCATGAACCATTAATGTTCGTCATCTATTTTCTATTCATCCTATCCTCGAGTATACAATGTCTTAATAAATACGTGAGAATAAGATTTTCGAAAAGTGCGGCTTATTTACAATTATTTATTATGAACCATTTTATTCATAACATACATTTCATTCATTATATATATTTATATTCATAATCAACAACGGGTTATGAAATATGAGCGAAAAGTAATTCCAAAAAATTGCCTCATTTATGTTTGAAGGACAGGATAAGAATAGAATTCTCTAAAAGTGCGCGGGATATTTATAATTATTTATCATGAGCCATTAATGTTCGTAATCTATTTTGTAATCATTCTATCCTCGAGTATACACTCTTACTAAATACGTGAGAATAGAATTTTCTAAAAGTGCGGACTATTTAGAATTATTTATTATAAACCATTAATATTCTTCATCTAATGTGTTTTCATTTTCTATTAGAATAGAGTACACAATGTCTTAATAAATGCAGAAATAAACCTTCAAAACCTTAGTTTACATTAATTGAACTCTATGGGTCGAATGACAGTAGGATTTTCTAAAATTAGATATCACGTAAAACGTAGATCATGTAAACTCCTGTTTAGTTTAAGAAAGCATAAACTTTTTTTCCAAACTAATAGTTAAGTTTACAAAAAACCTCTTTCCACAAGTAAAGGCAGTAATTAATCTTTTAGTTTTTTTTTTTCCATTTTGGCAATACGTGTTTTTAACTATTCGCATTGATTTGAACTATGAGTCAATTTAAATTATTAATTATAATTAACTTTCCTTTATATTAGATTGACGTTTCAAACTAACTGTAAGTAAAATTTCGCACAATAATTTCCTTGGACATCAGTTATGATTTACATCGAGTGAACTTACAGTATTTTCTGACATACCTGGTGATTGTTTTACTAGCAGTCAAGATTTGCATTTCCTTTCACCATTCAACTATAAGTAAGAAAAAACATGAAATTTTGGAAATAAGGAAAATACATGTCCTTCCCAGAGCGAAATAGGCTAGAAATTCGAAACAAGCAAAATAAACAAAGAAAGGAGAATAAATCGGCGAGCAAGATCTCCCTACAGAGAGACAGAAAGCATTAAAGATTTTATCTACAACACTGGAAGCGATTGCGTGCAATGTAAATGGAATAATCTAAAATAAGATCGGTATAGGGCTAAGTTTTTCGGTGTGCAAGTACATGCTGTTCCGATAATGCCAGTATCCCCAATTTCCTGGAGACCAGGAAAGGTAGGAATTGTTTCGACTACTAAAGTGTAAATGCATTGAACGTTCCGTTTACTTTTACCTGGTGTCATAAAGAATGAAATAAAGGAAAATACATTCGAATACGATATGCTGCACTGTGCTTTTATGAAGTTTTGATTGAAAGGGCTTCAGTATACGTGATTAACGATCACTCTCGTAATTTTATAAACAAACATTTACGCTTTCTAAAAGTGATTGGTGCTCTAGATTTAATTTAATTTTAATATTTAAAAGGCGACAAACTGTATAAGTTGTTATATATATATATATATATATATATATATATATATATATATATATATATATATATATATATATATATATATATATATATATATATACAGGGTGCCGCAGAAAGAACGTTTCGATTTGGAACGTCAATAACAAAAATACAAAACAAGATAGAAAAAAAAATTATATCTGAGAAGTACACTGTATGTCATTGTCATTCATTAAGTTTTAAAGATTACATAAGTTAAATGGCGACCGTCATTTTCGATGCAGTTTTGAAGTCTCTTTCGGAAATTTTTTGTGTGTGTGTGTGCGTGTGTGCATATCTATCAAGGTAATTGATAGTGAAAACAATGAAAAATTTATCCTTAAATACGAAATGTGTAAGATGCCAAATAACCAGTAAGAGTCCTGAATGATTGTTTCATACTTTTATTTTAACACCACACATAACAAACGTATTAAAATTAGACTTAAATTAATATAGAGTATAATTAATGAAACCTGGGGAGCACCGCCAAGATGTTCTCCATTCAAATCGAACCTAACAAGACCAGTCAAAATATAAGCAACAAATCTGTACATCGTTCTTTGGGGGTCACGTGGTATCGATGTGTGCCAGTTGAATTCCACCCACTCAATGCATTCGTTTCATTCGATTCGCAACAGATAACGTCTCTTTATCATAAATACCAATGTTGTCATTCATATAAATATTAAACTTAATATATTATCCATCATGCAATCGGTTTTAATATTTGTTTATGTTACAGAAACACTCCTTTGATTGATGAATGCCGTCATTTTTAATATTGCTATCAAGTAAAAATAGAATTCTAAAGGTCCGTATCCAGGTTCAACCAGTTTTCATGTGAGTAAAGAAAATGGCGGCATGTTTAAAAATTCGTGTCATATTCCTTGCTCTAAATTATTTTTTCATTGTGTCCATTGCGATTTTGAAAATGTAAAGATGACTTCCATTTATCTTCCAGAAATTTCTACAATTAAGACAGAAATTGTAGAAGAAAAAAAATACTACATTGACAACAATAATTATAATTCAACATAAAATATTTTGAATCTGTAAAAATTCATTGAATTATGAAAATCAGATTCTTGACGAACTTAAATAATTATTCGCTAAATTTAAAGTTCCATTGTGAATTGTAATAGATATTATGTTTCCGTCATCAGTACCCTAATAAACATGTCATCATGACTTGAAGATAATGATAGTACGATATCTGACTTAAACATTAATTTTACCCACCGTTTTTACTTTTTTATTAATATTAAATCTTTTTCAATATTTTTGCGAAGGTCTAACTTATCTCATTACTTACTATCCTCACCCTTAGCTATTCCCCTACTGGGGTCTTTTTTACCATATTTTTTATTAACTCGCTATTTTGTTTGTTTGTGTGTTTGTGTGTTTGTTCCGTACAAATCCAATCGATTTTTAACTAACTTCCATACTAGCTAGACATTTGAAACTTTTAGAATAGCTTAGAACACAATAACAATTCATTATTTTAATACTTTTAGCCATATTTAAGCAGAATTAAATTCATTTTAGGTTATTTTCAGTTAAATTTGTTTTGAAGACTGGTGCAGTCATCTATTGGCCGGGAACGAAAAGTTAAACATAAGTTAACTTCCAATTAACTTCATTTTCTTTCAAGTTGATGGGATAATTCATCAAAAATTTTTTTAAAAAGTGTTTATTAATACATAGAATTGCCAAATTTATATGATTCAACAGAAATTTAAAAACATGGTATATAAAAAGTTATTTTTATCTTGTAATTATTCAGTTCACTCCCGTTTTCTGACCCTCCGTTCGCTGTTCAAAACTCGGCGAGTACTGTATTATACATATTATATTTAAAATTTTAATTTTTAAACTCTCTTTTTCTTTCTAGTTTCCTTTATCATTTTTTTCGGCTGTATTTTTATTTTAAAATTAATTATAACTGCTAAGGGTGTCATTTAAGCTTTAACATTATTGGATCACTGTAATAACAATCGTGGCGTCGAGTGGTGTTTGCCGTTCTTTCACTCATTGAAGAGGCACCATTCGGACAGAAGACGTTTATTGAATTTAACACTAAATATATACACGTAAAAATAAACAAAAGAATGAAAATAATTTGCCCACAGCGGAAGCTCTGTGATACTCTAGCCTACTCGCTAACAGCATTTCTAGCTCTCTGAGAATCTCCATAGGGAGGCGTCGCAACATTTCAAGCCAAAGGGTCTGTACACATAGAATACGTCAGCGTTGTGGCATCACGATAGGTTATTAAGGCAATTCTTTAAGTGTTTTTTTAAAATTACTATTACTGAATCCATGACCAAGAAAGACAAAATCTTAATTATAATGAAAAGGCCAATTCTTTAAATAGAAACTTAACAAGGAAATTTATTTACAAAAAAATTAAACGTTAAACAATTACAACATATTCAATTATTTTAAGTGCAGATTCACAGCGTACGCTCCTAGACCCATGGTCACAATAGGAGCTTCCAAAAAATACGTCTGCCTATCTGGATGTTACATGACAATCTCTGTAAAATTCTCCAACTCTCTGCCTATCTCTCGTGCTCAGACTATCTCTCGTGGCAACTCTTTTCTTTGTCGGCGTCTATCCCATTTCCTCGAAAATACGTCTGTTTTTTAGAGAGGGGGCCGGCAGCTTTGTTGGTGACAGTTCGTATCGATGCATAGAAGCCATCTTTATAGCCCGCCGATGTCAACTCGCATGAAGCTATTGCTAAGAAAGACAGCTTTACGACGATGGTGGGAGACGCTTGCTTGAGAACCCAATATGCATGGGCTTTACTTCCAGGCTAAAAATTCTGGCCGCATTCGCTGGTATCGGTTTTTTTAATTCGCTCGGAATCCGCACACGCGTTCGTTCGATGGGAACTGGAAAATGGTATTCCGAAACATGCAGCTGTGTTCCTGTGAGGTCTTGGGGAAAATAACCCCATACTTACATTACGCTACAGCGTCAACGTTAAAGATTCCTTTGGCGCTGATTGGTTAAATTGGTCAATGATCGACATATGGTTGGTTAAAATTTTTCATGCCGACTCTGACGGATTCGATGCGAACAGATCCTTACTCCCTGAACGTGCTACCTTGGGTCTTCCAATTCTCAACTGACCATCTTGCCTGGAGACCGTTAAAGTTACCTGATGCCACAGATCACCATTGTTACTAAATGATTGGACATAGTCATGGACCATGGAGCTCAAACAATTTTAAATTTTTTGATACTTGACATCTGACGTCGCATCTATGGTTGAAATTAAATTTAAACATCGAAAGCGTATTGCTTATTTCAAGTTTACTGACATACCGGTACAGGGTTACATAAAAATCAAACTTTATTCCAGGAGGTAGAATAGAAATGAGCCGCATCAAAAGTATATGTGTTCAACATTCATGTGCTGGAGCGTAATATTCACTGGGATTCTAAATTTAAATAATGAGATGCTATCGTGTCTCCTGTCCCCTTATGCGTCTGTCTTTTCTCACCTTTTCTGTCTATCTACTACAAACCTTCTCACATCTTTCTCTCTACCCTTAGGATGTTAGAATCGGAATTCATAGGGAGAATGAACTGAATCACACATTCTTCAGTTATAGAATAAAAATACTGAATAATTTAGAATACGTAGTGCTAACGGTTGGAATACAGGAATTATATGCATTTATATATTATTTTGTTATTTATAAAATTAAGAATAAAAATACTTTTAGACCATTTCATCATATCTATGAATTCTATGCGGGGAAAGAGTAACATAAGATATTCGAAATTGGTTCCATTCATCCAGCAAAATATGCTCTATATATCCAGCGATTTTTTTTCGGGAGTAGGACGTAGGGATATTATAGAACCTTCCTCTACGTTTCTAAAAATCTTCAATAACGTTAGGGTCTGGCGATTGGGTTGGCCGGGATAGATACAATAACTCTTCCTCTCACACTTCAAACCACACGACACATCTCTTGCGGTGCATGGTGGCGTTTTCGCCCTGGAAACACGATCGGTCATTACGGAATAAGGCCTGATCCATAGGTTGCATGTGATACTCCTGAATGGTTTCATTATATATATATATATATATATATATATATATATACACAAAAACATGAAAGACATAAAGGATATAAAAGGCAAAAATTGTTTTTATTCCTTTCAATCTGACATTCAAAGTTTTGGCATTTTCGACATCCAGTCATGCATTCTGAAGCACGATATATTAGTAAATAAATTTCCAACTACAGGAAGAAATATTGCCTCATTCTCCGCGCAAAGTGTAGCCCGAAATTCAAAACAAGAAAATTCGTAAAATAGTAGCAAAAAAAAAAATGAACGAATTTGAAAAGCAGACTCTCAGCTGGGAAAATGGGAAAAAGATTCTATTCAGAACTTTCGAAGCAATTGCGTGCGATGGAAATGGAATAATCTAAAACAAGATTCGCAAAAAAAAAAATAATAAATATATTTCGATGTGCAAATATATGCCGTGTATGCGGGTATTGCAATTTCCTAAGGATCTGTGATGAAAGAATTGTTTTTGTTTCAAAAGCCCGAAAGTGCTATATGTTTATTCACAAGTCGACTTGCGAAAGATTAAAACCGAAGGAGGGGTGTGGTGTAAAAAAACTTAGTTTCTTTTTACCTCACCTTTTTTTTCCCATCTTATTTCGCGTGTTTCGATTGTACTGTCACAAAGATAGTCCGATTTATTTAGTTTTCATCTGTGTTAATAGTTATAGCCGCATGTTATTTTTTTTCCTCTTTTAAGAATTCAGTTATTTACACAAATTCGACATGATTATATTCGATGTTGAAAATTTTCTTCCTTTTAGGTTAAATTCTAATGATTTACCAATTTGTAAAGAGGAAAGATTTTGTGTTATTCGGATCATCGCTACATATGAAGCCAGCTGAGATGGAGGTAATACTACAAAGCAAAAATCGGCTGTTTCGAACGCCGAGGGTTCATTGTTTGATTCCCGAGCAGGCCGATACCCTTGTAAAAGAAGTTATAAATTCAATACCTTGGAATGTGTGTTGCAGAGTACGTCTACAGTAGCTGACAAACAATTATGTTACGAATACCCAAATTCCACGCCTACAAATCCCGCGAATTGACTTTCAAGCCTATAAATTTTATCATGTCTAAACCCAGTATAAACAAGAGATCATTCATTGACGCATGTCTGGACTCGAACCAAGATCCCTCAGCACCAAGTCTCGATACTCTGGGATGATCCAGACCCAAAATCTAAATTTATCATATTAAAACATAATGAACGGGATTACAAATGTACGTAATGCGAATTTTATACAATGATCCTCTTAAACATTGACCACCCATGTCCAAAATCTGTTCCGACCAAAAATTCTAATTCCACGATTTTTTTTTCACAGTTGTACTTCCGTGTATATTAAATTAAGGTCGTTTCCTTTGAAACATCTTAATTACAGTAATGTCGAACATTATCACTTCCATTTAGCTTAATTAAGTAGAACTTTTCTTTAAATTACTGGCGTATAATTGAATTTTATATAAGACAAAATATCTTTAGAAATATTTCGTAATTTACTCTTCGGCAGCTGTTTCAAAGCACCCGTTTTTCCTCTCAAAAATAGATTTCATTAACTTTCATCTTTCAAAAGCTTTAAATTTGACTGGGTAAAACGTTGCATAACTTCGGTAAAAAATAATTTAATTTTTTTTAAGGATTTTTTTTTCTTTTTAAAATTTTCTCCGGTATTTTCCTTTCTACCCTGTTCTTATTCATAAATTATTCATTTTGGAATGTGTGCACACTTTTAAGTCAGGGTTTTTCCCATCCGATCAATATATATTTGCCGGTAGGTATCCAAATATTTTTCTTCATTTTATGGATTGTAACAAATACCTTTCCACCGTAGGAGTCTAGTTTTATCTTTCTCATACATGCACAGAAAGTTATTTTTAATTCACTCTATATCTGCACGTATCAAGAATATTTATATTCACGGAATACGGTCTTAAAATGTAAACTTACATTCGTATTCTCTCCCTTACAACCAAATTAGAATATTTACCCCAACAGACAATATTGAAAGTTTATACATTTCAAAGTGTGGGAGTATTTTTACAGTGTTTCACAAAATATGATGAGACAGCGACACAAATTATGATGAAACAGAGACAGAAAAGACATAAAATATGATGTTTCCAAAGCACTGTCAATAAACTAAAAAATAAATTAGTTAAAATAAAACTTTAAAAAAGCTTTTAAACTTTTTAAGCATGAATTTTTCAATTATTTTTTGGAATTCATTAATTTTACCAAGTAAACGAATCGAAGTTTTAGTACAATTTAAATTTAAAGATTGGATAATACTTTTTGTATTAATTAACCCCAAAAGTATCAACATCAATTTATGAGGTTTAAAAATAGTATTTAATTTTGAACTATGAGTTATTTTTATAATATTTTTTTCCTTAGAAATTACTACCATTTAGCAAAGAAATTTATGCACCTTAAAGCCGTGGAAAATAATAATATAGAAATAAATGTACCTGAAATATGAACTAAATATATTTAGCCTGTAATCTCTATTGAGTTCTACTTCCCTTGTTTATGTATTTATATTGTTCCTCTTTCAATAGAAGGTGCTGTGTAACGTGCCATACGATGCAAGAAATAGGATTATGAATCACCCTCCATTACTTTTGTTATGGATATTAATAGTCTATTGAAACCGAAGTGCAATGTTATATATATATATATATATATATATATATATAATTTTTGTGTTATATACAGACTGGAGGCAGTAGTTGGAAGAATGGTAATATAACACGTACAATAAATATATTTTAGTTAAATATTATTTCCTCAATATCAGATACCAACGATCTACAACTTATGCAAGACACAAAGAATTATTTCTCCCTGTTACATAACGGCTTCATGGCGTTCAACATATCTCGGCAAATTATGATTCTAACATTCGAAATGAACTCATAATTGAATTAAATATTGGATATTCAGGAATATATAAATGGTTTATCTTTAAAAGAGTAAAAGTGCATTTAAATTAAAAAAACAGAAATCCTATCATAAGTAAATATGCACTGGCTACGTGAAATTAAAATTAAGGTGTAAAGTTTGATTTCGAACTCAATCTACTTTCTTCACCGGCTAAAAGTGGTTTGCAATACATAATTTCATCCCGTGATTTCCCTTCTATCTGCAGTTTTGTGTACGTTTAATAAAATTATATCATCTATTATGTCTATAGTTCGTAAAATTAATACTATCATTAATGATTTCAGCTTCCTAGACGTTTCCCCACGCATAATTCCCCTACACATAAGTCACAATCGTGTTTTGCATGAATGTCTAGACACTTTTCAAATGAAATTAATCATTTTTTTCTACCGCATTTACAGATATTTCATAAGTAATATTTGATTCATATAGCACAGTTTTTGAAACTTCCCTGCCGGCTTATATCGAACCTATATACGTCTAGTTTTTTTTAGTCCGTTTCCATTGTCAGACGTCTATTTCAAACTCATTTTTGCTAAACTATTTTCGTCAAATCTAGATTTTGTTTGTTTCCCTTTCACAAGAAGACATGAATATATAAACGAACTAATGGCCATAAAAAATTCCGTACACCAGATTTGACACTAGAAGATGAAGTTTTAACTTGCGTGTGCATGGCCAAATGCAGGGAAATTCTTGATGTCAATAAAACACATACACACATATTTAGGGGAAAAAATTGTTTAGAAACGAGATTTTAATAAATAGCAATGGGTTTTATATATGGACCAGTGGAATAAGAGGCCAACACGCAACCACACTGACGGAAAAGTAATTTATCTGGTTATCATGGTTATGAAAGCCATTTATTGGTTATTTATATGGGTATCAGAAGCGTGTCCAATGTAACGCTGTTGGATGACAAAATGCTTGCAAAACACAATTACAGATCCGTAATTCCATGAAATGCCTGAAAACTTTATTTACTCGAAGGGGTAACAAAAGATGAAACAAATTTGTGGCGCGTTAAAATCGCATAGCAGTGCATTTTTGCTAACATATTATGACAGACTGTCACGACAAGGAGTTGGGCCCGGTTGTTTTCAAACTCCGAGGTCAGGGTTCTACGAAATGATCGAATCAGTTACTTTGATGTCAGTATTTTTTTTGTTTCATATAATTATAAGACTTATAATATTCCTCATCCGAGAGAAACTTGACAATGTATGAAAAAAGTAAAACTAGCAGAACTATTTTACGAAATCTTACAGAAAATCCAAAGGTTCTTTGCCTTCATGCATTATCGAAATACAGTCAAACCTCGCTAACTCGAACCTCGATTTTGCGAATTTTTCGATATCTCGAAAAAATAAAAATTCCCTTCAAATTTCCTATGCACTCAATGTTAAAAAAACCTTGATTTGGAGAATTTTTTTTGGCTCATCCCTCTTCCATGAATGGAGGAAAATTTTTTTCTAAAAACAGAAAAATAATATCCAAAAAATAGAAATTTCAAAAAATAGAAAAGCTATTCAAACATTACAGTGGTAAAACCCTGCATAAACTTTAAAAAGAAGGGATATAAAGACGGAAGATAACACAGTGAAATGACAACTTCTCTTGTCCTCCAAGATGGGATTTGAAATTCTTGTTTATTGTTTTTTTTATCTCGTTTCAGTTAGGTGCCATGCATATGCAGTGACCATCGATCCTTTCTTTTATTTTTTCTCCTTTTATCCTCCAAGGTTACTTTCTAGAGGGGTTGGGGTGGTTTTAACAAAACAGGAAATTAAGGCATGGACAAAAATCAAGAGGTGGGTGGCTTCCAAGAAGATTGTAGAATTTCTTATCATTGCAACAAGGAGTGAAAGAAAAAAAATTACAGGTGTGAATGCATGCCTGTGCTGTCTTGCATTCAAGCTAGAGCCTCGATGCTCATGCACCTCGATAACATGGAATTTAATGACTTTGTCATCGTAGATGATATGGTAATAGTGTGTGGTCAGTGGGAGGACAATAACATCATCCGTCAGACGAAAGTTTCTTGTCCGCCATTTGCCACCTAATGTGACAAACAAAGAAGGACTATTTGCAGTAGACGCTTTGAGAAGATATGTTGAAAGTCAACCAAATAGGTAAGAGGACACATTTAAAGCCATTGTTCACTTAGAAATAGTAATAGATAAAATTTCAGACTCTTTTCTGAAGGAAACAACAATTGAATCTTTTTTCAAAGAATTTTGTAAATAAGTGTTTATTAAAATAAAAATATGGATTACTTTTTAAAAAGGTATGTAAAAAAGCTTTTATTTTCACTATTACTATTGATAACATGCGATTTTCGATAATTCGAATTTTCGATATTTCGAATTTTTTTGTCTCTCCCTTCAAGTTCGAGATATCGAGGTTTGACTGTATTTATGTATACGGTTAACTGAGTATACATCTACAAGGGATTCAATCGCGTTGGTGCAGTAATGATAAACTATGGTCAAAATAGTTATTGTGGTGGGACATACTACGATTCTTCAATTAACTTCTCAGACATTCAGAATTTGAAAGAGACATTGCTACTTCCCTAATATCCGAATTATACTAGAGTTTAACAGGTAATGTTAATCAAATATTCAGCGAGCGGTGTTAAACTGGCTTTAAAACATACCGGGACTATGACATGCTAAACACCCTCATACAATATGAACACTAATTCCTGACTATTGTTCAAAATGCAGGACTGTCCTTCAAATGAATTCGAACAATTTAGCCATTACCTTTATAACGTTCATTTGAAAAAATTTAAAGTGTTTTAAAATTATTAACAATTGGCTAATTTAACAGTTTTGATTTCTCTATATCATACACTGCTAGCATCACAATTATGAGAATGAGCCCCTATCATAATATATTCCTGATATCTTACCGTAAGTCTATAAATTTAACTCAAGCGTAATTAAAATTTATCTATATTAACTCACCGTGAAAATATTCCGGGTGCTTCCGCAAGAAAAATTACAACCTGAATTCCAGCGTTCCGTTTACTAATCCAAAACTTTGAAAAATATAATTTGAGAAATTACTTAACGCCACACGGTATTCTTAGAACAGACAGTTTAATTGAACTTTTAAAAGCTCTTTCCACAAAACGGAATACGCACTATATTACCTAGTTAATGCGTTATCTGCGTGTAAAGTTTATTAGATTAATGTAAGGGGAGCACAAACAGAGAAACAGCCCAACGAAACTACTCATAATAGGCGGAAAAAATAAATATTTGCAGCAGAGAAACTTTGGCATCATGACAGGTAATAGTGCAAATTAACATATATTTCTATAGTTATAAAACTATTATAATTTATATATATATATATATATATATATATATATATATATATATATATATATATATATATATATATATATATATTCTGATGGTACGTTCTTTTGTTCAAATTTTACTCATCATGTTTTACATACTTATTATAAAATAATAAAAACTCGCAAGAAAAAAACAACCATAAAACATTCTACCTACTTAGTAGATCTTGCTTTCATATATGTATATACATAAACAAACAAACACACACACACATGTATTTATATATATATATATATATATATATATATATATATATATATATATATATATATATATATATATATATATCCTGATGATACGTTGTTTTGTTCAAATTTTACTCATCATGTTTTACATACTTATTATAAAATAACAAAAACTCGCAAGAACAAAACAACCATAAAACATTCTACTACTTAGTAGATCTTGCGTCCATATATGTATATATATATAAACAAACAAACACACACACATGTGTGTATATATATATATATATATATATATGTATATATATATATATATATATATATATATATATATATATATATATATATATATATAAACACACTGAAGAGCCAAAAAACTGGTACAGGCGTTCCTATGCAAATAAAGGAGATATACAACCGATCAGCGTAAAGTGAAGCGATCGGCAGCGCCTATATAAGATGATAGGTGTCTGGTGAAGCTGTTAGATTGGTTCCTGCTGATACAATGGCAAATTATCTCGAATTATATAACTCTGAACGTGGTGTTATAGTCGGCGCACGAGAGATGCGACATAGCATCTCCGAGGTAGAAATGCAATTTGCTTTTTCGCGCACAGCCATTTCACGAGTGTATCGTGAATATCAGGTATCCGGTAAAACATCATATCTCTGACAGCGGGGCGGTCGGAAAAGACCTTCGAAAAATCCACCATTAACGACTGACCATAATCCGTAAACGATATAGACGTGCAAAACTTACTCAAATTGCTGCGGATTTCATCAGTTTCATCGTGCGAAATGTTCAACGGACTATCAGTGATATGGGCTATCGGATCTTTAGACCCATTCGTGTACTATTATTCACTACACAGCACAAAGCTTTAAGCATTGCCTGGGCCCGCCAAGGTCTCCATTGGTCTGTTAATGACTGGAAATAAGTGGCCTGCTCTGACGAGTCTCGTTTCCAACTGTATCGGGCGGATTGACGTGTGCGGGTACGGAGACAACCTCATGAATCCATGGACCGTACATGTCAACCGGGAACTATTCAAGCTGGTGGTGCCTAGGGGATGGTCTGGGGCTTGTGCTGTTGGCGTGATCAGGGACCCCTGATACGTCTAGAGACGACAATGACAGGTGACAGGTACTTAAGCATTATGCCCGATCATCCACAATTATTCATGTTCATTGTGTGTCCGAAGGACTTGGAAAATTCCAGAAGGACGATGTGACACCCCCGACGAGAGTGGCTCCAGAATCACTCTTCTGACTTTAGGCAGTTCCATTGTACACTAAATCCCAAGACATTAACACACTTGAGCATATCTGGGATGCCTTGTAACGTGTTGTTCAGAAGAGATCCCCTCTCGAACTGCTATGAGTGTGTGGACTGCCCTGAAGGATTCATTATGTGAATTGCCTCTAGGTTACCTTCAGACATTAGTCGAGTCCCTGTCCCGTCGTTTCTCCGACACTTCTGCATGCTCGTGGGGGCCCTACACGATATTAGGCAGGTGTACCAGTCATTTGGCTCATCAATATACAACATATATATTGGTTATATATATATATATATATATATATATATATATATATATATGCTGGTTATCACGGAAAATCAAAATACCAGTCTAACATAATCCATTAAATCGATCGATATATTACACATTCAAGATATGATAATCTATTACCATTCGTTATTCATGGTAGGGAAACACTTCGGCTTTGCGTACACAAGTTTTAACTACTTTCATTGAATGCTACAGACAGACTAAATATTATACGGCGTTAAGTATTATACGGCGATATCAAAGATTTATTTCAATTGATTTTCGAAATAACGTGTAACTGTTGTTGCATGTGGTAAAAAATTTTCTTCAAGGCGTCCTATGACGACATTCTTGTTATGCTCCACGCTATACATTTAAAGTTGTGTTTCATTTCAAATTAATATGAATATAATATCGCAGAGCAAACTACGAATAAAACCACGGCATTCATACAGGAACCAAAAAATGTAAAATGAATGTTTAAAAGTGACTTTTGTACTAATACAAATGAACCTATTCCGAATGAAAAAGCTGTTAGCAGATTCCGTCAATTTGATTTTTCTGTAAAACTTTGCAAAAAATTAAAAATTATGGAGTGGGTGGCAATTAAATTACCCAGTGAATTACTAATGACATAAAAATTAATGTTGTGTTTCGATGAAACTATAGTTTGCATAAAATTCTTCGACTAATTAGTTTTCTGAAAGTTGAATCTTCCTACACATGAAACCATTTTTACGATGACAATTTATGTCTGTGATATTAAAAAAAAATTTAATAATTCTGAAAAATCCATTGATTTTACATTTACTGATCGTTATTTAAAATTAAGATGAAAGATATCCGGATTTTCGGAAAACTTTTTTAGTCTCGAGCTATTGAATTTCCTTTAAGCGAATAATTCTTTCATTTTTTGAATTTATGTATCTAAATAATTTATGTATCTTTTGAATGTGCATTAAAAGCGATCGACAAAGTTTTAAACTTTCAACAAAAATTTTAAAAAAATGAAATATTGGAATAAAGTTAATTTCAGCTTTGTTGTGCGTAATATTTTTACCCAAAGAGAAATTTGCATTTTCTTTTGTTTTAAAAATTCATTTAAATTTCTCCGGAATATTCGCCCGATTCGGTGATGCATGAACCAATTCACATGAAATTTTACCTCATTCAACCGTAGTACCTAGATTTATTTCTACCCTAGATTCAATTCTAAATACAATTTAATTTCATTTAATTCTACCTAGATTTAATTTTCTTTCGAGTTACCATGTCACTGAGATATTTTAGAAATTTTAACAAATATATAAATAAAATTTCTCAAATGTATTTAACCTATGAAAACAATAGAATTACAAATAGCATTATTTTAAAAATACCAAGATCCTGAAGACAATATCAAAATCCTGAAGACAAAAGAACTTTCACTTCATTAAAAAAATGTTAAAGTATATGTTCTGGGTAAATAAATTGAGCTTTCAATGTTTATAAAGATACGCTAATTTCATTTTTATCATTTCTATACAACTGACAATTTTTAAGGTTACGCATTTCTGAACTTTAATACATGCTCTGCGTGCTCACAAATTTTCGCTTAGTTTTCATTTTATAATAAAATATTAACGGCTTCTTTAAAGCCATGCTTTTGAATTCGAGAAAATGAATTCTAAAAGAAAAATGTAACCGTAAGTGAAAAATCAGAATTAAATTTACTCTATATTTCCGACGCAAATAATATTCAAGATATTCTAATCAGCGCAGAAAGAAAAACATAATGTGTTACATATGTTCAATCTGGATGGTAGTTCTGGAAAAGATAGACAGAAAATAATTTAAAATCCTAATAGCACATACCTTGCGTTACATTTTGAACTATGAAAGACTGATGATTTTTTTTTTACTCGAATTTTCGAGTAGTGTTAGTCGAGTATGAAACCACTGCTCATCAGAAATGTACCTTTATGATAAAACTAGCTGAAAACTCGCACTTCGCTACGGAGTACATTCAAATTAAATACAACGGTCGATGTATGCAATTAATGCCAAAAAGAATAAATATATATATTATAATAAATGTGACGTTCAATGTATACAATTGTTGTAAAAAAATATATATATTTATAAAAAAATCGTAAGGGATATTTTTATAGACGAAATAATGTAGAAGAAAATATTCAAATTAAATCTAATAGGACATACTAAAGAATATAGTACAGTTAATATAGTACAGTTTGAGAACCATATGTTTTATTGTATTTTAATATTTTTTTGGATAATGTCCAATCTTCTGCCGCATTAAAAAGGAAAATTGTTTGTTTTACTCCTTTCGTTGTTATGCACGTGACGATAAATTTATTTAAAGTACCAGAAAAAGAAATCACGTGATCAACATTTAATAAATTAAATTCTAAAAATTAATCTTTAAAACTTCACCAAAAATCTAAAAATGAAAGTAAAGATTCGAAAAAGATTTCATTTTAAAGGAATTTTATGGTATTTCTCGTGATATAATATTTTTTAACTCTCAGATTATTATTTTAAATGAAAACTTAAAACAAAGTTACTAAAATAGCTTAAAAATTTAATTTTAAAAAATCGAAGAAGAACTTTTCAAAAATCTTTCTTAGTGCACCCCTACAACATAAGAAGAATAGCCATACAAAATTTCAGCCCTTTAGGTCCAGCGGTTTGGTCTGTACGTTTTATGTCAGTCAGTCAGTTACGGAACTGTTTTATATATATATAGATTTTTATTAATCCCATTCCACAGGGGACCAAAAGTCAATTTACTGTAGTAAAATTAGGGAACAGCTTAGTAATTTTCAATCAATAAAATGTACTTAAATGCGCATAATAAATAATTATAATTATAGTAATTCCCTCACTTGAACAAATTTGCATATAAACAGTTCAAGAGTGCTGACGATCGGTCATAACAATTTTTCAACACATATTTGAAACCCCTTTCATAATACTTTTCATACGAATAAATTATAATTTAAATTATCTCTTCCTGTAAAGATTCCCCATTCTCGATACATCAAATATGCAAACACGTTCTCTTACAAGTGATCTCTTCATTTTTAGGCCAGCCCTCATAAATATGCATTGGACAGCAGACCAAAACGTTTCATAGCACATGAAATATTCAAACAGAGCACTCGACATAAATACAATAATCTCGGTAAATTTCGTATGACGTAATGTACACAGTCAGCTCCTTGAATATTTAGAAAGAAAATCCAAATAGAATATTTTCAACATTCATTAAATTTAGCCCTCATTATAACAAACTGTTGTTTTACAGCAGGGCATTTCATAATACTTTTTAATAAATTGATGCATAAATTAATTTTTAAAAATATGCAAGTTGAAAGGTTTTGTCTGTAAAAATAAAAAAAATTACAATAGATATATCTCGCTGCATGCGTTTTTTATAGAACATTATGGTTAATTTTGTCTTACGTGCAGCTATGGATACAAGTTTAGTTAACTGTTACTTATGTGGCACTATTTTTATTAAAGCTGACCGTCCAGCGAAAGCTTTATTGATTAAAATTTACAGATGATTTATGGATTCTTTTTGACATTTCTCAATCCTATTAAGGCGTTTTCAAAATAATTTTGCTGTTCATGAGAAGAGAGAGTCGTAATATGTCCTGTCTTAAATTTAAAGTAATTTGAATTTTCTCTTCACTCTGAAGACGATCTATGAAAAATAACTATAAACTAAAGTATGAAATATATAGCAAAATTATGACTCACCGTAAATATTTCCGAAATGAATTAGTACACATATAAAATATGCACTAACAATTCTGAATGTCAAACTGAAATTGTCCATCCTTGATGTAAAATACATTTCAAACCTTCACAGAATTATTTTGTATTTATGAGAAAGAATGACTGTGATATTAAGTCATCTTTAAAAGCCGAAGTCGCTTTGCGAAATTAGTCTAATTAATCTTACTTGACACCCATGTTAAAGAGCCAGAGCAACTTTTTTCCCAGACTGAGGGAAGAACATACTTTTTCGTTGCCTAAACCCTACTGAGATGTTTCACCTCTGGCTGGCGTTTTCTTTAAACGGGGACGAGCGCCCCCTTGTGTTCGGGACAACAACTATTCTGACGGTATGATGATATCTTAACGATCCTCGCGTGCTGGTTTTGTAGACGTTAGGGGAGTGTCTAAAGTTTTCCCCTTCTTTTTCTTCGAAAACGTTAAAGTATCGATTGGTTGTTCCTTTTTTTTTCACTGGTAACCCCATTACTATGAGAAAAGGATGTTTTTTTTTTTTTCTGAGCTCTTGTATTTATATGTTTAAACCTTATCCACTATGGGGAAATGAATTTTAATTATTTTCAGAAATATATCGATTTATTTCTGACAGCATAATACGTCGGTAAAATACGGCTAAAGGAAGAAAAAACTACGTGTATGGCAAAGAAAATTACATGTTAATAAATAAAATGTAGGACTTCAAAGTTTTACCTGAAATATATACAAGTTGACTACCCGTGCTTTGCGACGGAATACATTACTACCTTCCATTATGTAATTTGGTTAGTTTAATTTAAATTAACTTTAAGCAGTAAACAGTTGTCATTCCTTAGACGAGATCACCTTATAACTTCACGGCAGTAATCCGACATTAAAAATGTGTTTTATATTTTTTTACTGGGGAGGGGAGGAGAGAATTGAACCCTTATTTTAATACCCTTAGAGGTTGATATTTTTATTAAATCATTCTTGTTGAGCCCCTGGGGCATTAGAAGAACCACTATGCAAAGTTATAACTTTCTAAGCCTTCCGGTTTCATAGATAAGGACTCAGTCAGTCAGTGGTATTTGGTTTATATATATATATATATATATATATATATATATATATATATATATATATATATATGTGGATTTAAAGCAGAAAAATGTAATATATTGGAACAGATTTGAAAAAACTGAATTTTCCATTTTTTCTTTTTAAGATTCGACTGTTTTCGGCCGATTTTAATGAGATCAGTATGTAAATGTTCCTTGAGCCGCACTTTAATTTAAGAGTCATCAGGTCGAAAACCAATGTTAAATATAGGTTTTAGAATTTTTATTTTTGTTTTTATATACTTTCTTTTGTGGTGGTGGTAGGGGGAGGGTCTTAAACCTATTTCAACCCCATTAAAGTCTCTATATTTTTAATACGAAATCCATGCGTCGCATGCGTCTCATGCGTCTGATGAATCCATCCATTCTTATGGCGAAATCCAATGTAAAATACAGGTTTTAGAATTTTTATTTTTATTTACCTATTTTTTTGTTTGGGGGAGGGCTTAAAACTCTATTAACCCCATAAAATCCCGATTTTTTAAAATGATTTTCTAGTGAGCACTTATAGCCAAGGAGGAAAGAACCTACAAAATTAGGTCTTATGGTTTCAGAGATACAGTAATCAATCAGTGAGAGGTATTTGGCTTTTAAATATATAAATGAATATAATTGTTTTCATTTCGTATCCGTGATAAAATGAGTGATTTAAGAGTAATTTCGATAAAATGAACTCACTATCCCTGAAATTATTTACGAGAAAAAATCGAAGTACAAACAAACAACCGTTTATGCTTGAAGGTTCAGCATAAAGATGATATAATTGCATAAAAACGTGGAGTATAAAAATGCTGAAAGCATAAAAATTTTAAGCATAAAAATACTCAAAACAGCATGTACAGCTTAAAAATTCTGTACATGTGGTTTGTGTTATTAGTTTCAAGAAGCGCAATAAAATGATCTAAGCGAAAGAAAAAGTACGTATGATTCTGTGCGCCTCTTACCTGAATACCGTTATCAATGCGCTGTGAGATATTATCCGAGCAGAATTTCATCATTAAATATTACAATTTTGATCGCAACATTTTTAACATCTAGTGAAATTTCTTTAAAATAACATCTAGTGATTTTTCTTTTCCCACCCTGAATTGGAACCCCAAATACAGAAGAACCTCCATTGTATGGATTTCTATTAACCAAAGTTTCAATTACAGGGATTGTATAATAGAAATAAAATAGTTAATAAAAATAAATTTAAATTTTATTTTTACGTAAATCATGTCAAACGTGGGAACGTAGACATTTTCTGAGGAGAGAAGAGCCAGATATTATGTATCACAGAAGATACGCAAGTCTAATATATAAATGGTTTGTCAGCCTTTTTTGTATTTAATGCTTTAATTGCATTTATAGACTAAATAATGACTATTTAAATATATATAAAAGACTAAATTCGTGTGTTCATGGCATCGACGAGGAAGGTAAGACTTGATTTGTCGCTGCGCGCATTCAAGTATATATAGGACCGACAGTATCTCCTAGTCTCCGGCTCCAGCGTCACTCTGAATATCATAGTCTTTGAATCACTGACTTATTTAACTCGCGTCCGGCGATTTTATATACCTTCGCTGAACGTTCTCGAAAGTCTGGAAAACGCCGCCTTTATTTATTCAGTTACGTTCCCAGAAGACTAGGCTCCTCCGTACGGCCACTTGCTATTGGTAGCTGACGAACTGTTCCGCCAGCTGTCGGTAGCACTTCCGGTCTTTATGTCGCCAAGACTTTCTGTCTCTAGCCGCCTAAATCGATTATGTTCACAAACCGCGCGTTGTTTAGTCTTCACGGAATTTCCCCGCGCAAAAAATTGCTCTTGTACGGGAATCGTTACAGGGTGAGTTTCCACACAAATGATTGCAGCATTATAATAGATGATTTTTAAAGCACTTTTGAGAGAAAAAACTGTAGATACAACCATCCATATATATATATATATATATATATATATATATATATTATATATATATATTTTATATATATATATATATAATTATATATATATATATATATATTTTATATATATATATATATATATATATATATATATATATATATATATATATATATATATATATATATTATATATATATATATATATATATATTTATAGAGAGAGAGAGAGAGAGAGAGAGAGAGAGAGAGAGAGTCATTCATCGATGCATTTTTCAGATGCGATTGGCACCATTTGATTTGTATTTTAAATTTTAATATATATACAGTTTTTAAATATAATTGAAATACGAAATTTACTCTTCTTTTGGTAAGGTAAAGAATAATCATTTTCATGTCATGAATATCAACTTTGTAACTGTCACCTTTAATACTAATTAAAAATAAGGAAATTATCTCCATATCCGTCAATGAATAATTTCAGCTAAACCGTCGTCAGTTTTCTGCAAATTTCTTGAGAGACGCTCGAATCGAGAGAAAGAAATCCTGTTTTGGTGAATCCTGCTCTGAGAGAAATTAAATTAGCGGAACCCAAAACCAGCTGAAATATTCCACCACGTCGCACTAGATTACATATTAAGTCAATCACGCCACTCCTAACAAATGCCCGGATTCCTGACTAACTCAAGTGAATCTAATTACGGTGATAGCTATTTTTTTTTACCTTTATTTCTCGTGAAATAAAGATCTAATTAAAAAATTAGATATAGTGATCTCAAGCAATTAACTCCGAATAAATCTTCCATTCTTTAGGGAATAGCTTTGTTTAAAGTGTTTATTTCAAAATATGCGTCTCGCAATCTTTTATCAGTTATAAATTTGGAATTTTGAAATGTTTTCCTTTCTAAAATTAAATTTTTCAGATAATTGTGTACATAGCTAATATTTTACGTGGGAAATGAATTAGCTATAGAAAGAAAGGGCTATCATGTACAGGCAGGTCAGATATTAACGAATTTGATTTCCATAGCTATTAGTTATTACTTACGACGACAGTTCTCTTACTAATGAACGTTTTATTGACATTTGGTAAGTTTTAAATCTATTTTTAATCCATATTCCCTACCATGGGTAAAATAATACAGAAATGAAAAACGTTATAGTAATTTTTAAATAATTACAAGATAAATAGAACTTTTTATATATCATGTTTTGAAATTTTCTGTTGAATCATGTAAACTTGACAATTCTATGTATTAATAAATACTTTTTCTAAATTTTTTTGATGAATTATCCCATCAGCTTCAATGAAAATGAAGTTAATTAGAAGTTAACTTGTCTTTAACTTTTCATACCCGTCCCGGCCAATAGATGGCTGCACCAGTCTACAAAACAAAATTAACTTTAAATAACTAAAAATGAATTTAATTCTGCTTAAACATGGCTAAAAGTATTAAAATAATGCATTGTCACCGTGTTCTGAGTTATTCTAAAAGTTTCAAATGTCTGGCTAGTCGGGAAATTAGTTAAACATCGATTGCAAGATTTGTACGGGACAAACACACAAACACACGAACAAACACGAAAGCGAATTAATAAAAACATGGATTTTATACACATACTACTCAAGACATGGGGAAACATATTTCACGAAAAAAAATTAGTTCCAAAAATAACGATAGGTGGCGCTGCACAACAGAAAATATGATAAAAAGACGAAAATAATAATAGTAAAAACAACAAATACATGCGAAATGAAATATTTCTTTTTAATTTCTATTACCCTTGTGGTAAAAGAGAAAATAAAAAACGTAAAGAAGCTTGAACTATCATTGTATCTACAATTTCGCACTGTAAGCACAAACACTTGCATAGACCCATGGTTTGCAGCCATATTCTAGTTATAAAAGAGAATAAAAACTGGGGAATATTATTCTTATAAGTGATGACTGTCCCTCTGCCAGAATGCGATTTTCTTGTGAAGCTCTTTTATGAAAACAAAGAAAATGCTGCAGCTGCATTTCGAGCGTTTCGCCGACTTAAGAATTTGCACAATGGACCATTTCCTCCACAAGGCTCAGGAGACGATCGCCCGATCCGAGAAAACTGGATATCTTGGAGTTCAACCGGGTCAAGGATGTAAAAACCGGTTCGTTCAGATGTCATTGAAGATGTCGCCACCACTATTGTTGAACAGTCAATGGGTTCAACAGTCAAAGGTTGTAGAATGTAGCAGTGCACGTGCAGTATCATGACACTTTGGTGTTCCCAATAGCACAGTGTGAAACGTACTAAGAAAGGTTCATTGTTTTCCGTACAAAATCAGTCATCATCAACAATTGCTGGCCATCGACAGGGAGAAGCGACTGACCTTTGCATTGGCATTTCTTGCCAATGAGTTGAAGTGGATTCATCGTGGCCATGACAGATTCTGTGGAGTGACGTGGCCCATTTTCACCTCAGTGGAACAGTGAACACCCATAACTGTCGCATTTGGGACACGAAAATCTCCATACTTTCCAAGAGATTCTACTCCACTCACCGAAAGTTACAGTCTGGTGTGGATTGACAGCCAGATTCATTCTTGGATCTTTCTTTTTCGAAGAGGCTATTCGCAATGGCGCTGTGACGTGGCCCATGACAGTCAACAGGTACAAAAGGATGCTTGAAACATTTTTGTACCCCATTTCAAAGAGTGGCGATGTCTTGATTCAGTTACATTTGTGCAAGATGGAGCACCTCCACACATTGGAGTCTGTGTACAGCAATTTCTTCGGAAACGTTTCACTAAGGACAGAATAATCAGTCGTGAGTTTCAGACAACCTGGCCATATCGTTCTCCGGATCTAAATCCATGTGATTTTTGTCTGTGGGGACACTTAAAATGTCATGTTTATTGAGGACATCTAGTAACCTTGGCAGACTTGAAAGAAGGTATCACTCTGTGAGAAGCATTTCAGTCGAACAGCTATGATCCGCAGTTAAGCACGCTTTATAATCCTCCTATGAGGTCGCGTTCTTTTGCAGCACCCATCGACAAGAGGCTAGGGTCGAATTTTCTTTCGTCACCCTAGGTCAGTGTTTCCCAAAATTTTTCGAGTAGCGATCCACTTCAATCGTTTTGTCTAATGCTGCACCCCCCTCCCATACCCTCCCAGGGTGTTGCCATTAAAAAGCCTTTTAAGAGATAAAGAAAAAGACACTTAAATAATTTTTTCATAATTCAAATTCCAACTGAATCTGCAATATAGCAAAAATGAAACAAGTAAGAAATTTGTACAGAATAGAGAATATTAAGAAAAGTTCATCTATTTTTCAGTCAAAGATGAGTAAAAGCAAAAACAGATCAGAACCACGAGATAAATATTGCACCATCGTGTGTATTCAGAATATAACATGACAACAAAAAGAGGAAAATTCTTACCTAAATAAAATTGCTTAATTCTGTTGGGAAATCTACGATAGTAAGGTAGGTGTCCCAAATATCGCCTACTCTAACTTTTTTTCGACATTTCATCCACTTTTCAGTTTCTGATTAGGCTGGAAACTCAAAGAACATCCCTAAGAACTATTTCCTTTGGTATTCTGAGATCAACGAGCTCCAAAACCAGTGCCAGTTAAAATCAATGTAGCTAAAATCAATGTAGCTAAATTCAAAAAATTGAAATTTCCAGTCAACTCCAGAACGCTTCCTAATATTGCCTACCTCCGTTCCTCTTATCGCCTACCAGTCGAAATTAGGAGCACCTGTTAAAAGGCGTTGCTATCAAAGTCTCTGTTTATTGCACTTTCAATTGGTATAAGCAAAATTATAATTTGGATGCACCTACCTGGTTTATTCACTGGATTCTGATTCTTTGGATCCAAAGTTTACGAAGACAACAGCAAAAGCAACTTCAGACGCCATATAGTTTCTTTTGTCAGTGATAAGAGCGTTGTCTCTTTTGCCTCTGTTAGTACAAACCCAGAACTATGAAGTTACTGCGTTTTCTCATACATAGCGCGAATCATACTTTAGTAACACGAGTATGGGATATTAGGAACAGGGGCGATATTCGGGACACCCACCCTATGGTATGTATTCAGAATATATGACAGAAAAAACGGAAATATTCTCTCTTAAATAAAATTCTTCTATTCTGTTGGGAAAACTACAATAGTAACGTCAAAAGTGACAGCACAGACTGATGAAAGCCAAACTACCGTTTAGAATTTCTGTACTGTACCTAGTAAGTATACTCGATCTGCATTACCTCCAAATAAAGGCTGTAGATTTTTATCGAACTGGGTATTTCACTTTGATTGAGATTATTTTTTCTTTTAAAAAACATCACTGCCCTACAGTTTAATGGCAAATGAATATTGAGACATATTTACGGGGAAATTCGCTATAAAGTTGTTTTAATCGATTAAAATCCTGGCGATCCTTCAGAAAACAGTAGTTGCGAACAACAGGTTGGAAACCCATTCCCTAGGTCCTACGGAAAGTTCTTTTTTCTCGGAGGAGAAAAAAAAAATTAGAAATTTCCAACGAAAAAAAAGCACTAAAATTTTCCCATGTTTATTCAGTGCTCTAAATAAATTTAAAATGGGATCACTCATAGATGTGAAATTAAAAAGACAGAATTAGGCCACTTTATTTAAACAAATGGGTATTCAACAGTTTAATGCAACCGGGTATTTTTTCAGTTATTTTTTCTCGAAAGAAGCCCTTTTCTCTTAAATTTTGAAAAATCACTGCAGCAGCGAGGCGCCTGTAATTAAATTCGCTTCGATTTATGTGAAGAAGGGAGGGGGGGAATCGAAGGATTTGTTAGCATAGGCGTGATTGACTTAAAACCTAATTGTGGAACTCTTCCGTCTAATGGTTCGGAACGTCTCCCTGCCCCGTTCATTTAATTTACGAAAAAGATTGCTAAAAGAGAATGGGAATTTTCAGAGAACAAAATTTTTAAAAAAGCACAAATATATTAGGCAGATTATATTTTATTAATTTAAGGCCTCTCTGTTTTTCTCTTCTGTATTTAAATACCCTTTTCATGCCACAAAACGTCGACTTTTATGACTGTGAAGCACTGTAATAAGTTAAAGTTTAAACCATTCTCGAGATTTCACGTCGTATATTCTAGATCACAAATTCAAAATGAAGGTATTAATGTTTGATAAGACTGCTTACTCTTTAGCATTTATTTATTTTTCCTGTCTGACGCGGCGGGCACTGTGCTTCCCTATAGCCTTCGATTGTGTTAGTTGCCTCATTTTGGGGGAGCCAATAGGTGAACCCCCACTGCGCCCTATTAGAGTCACCACAGGAAATTTTATGCCTTAGCCGTGATCCGAACACAAAGTTACGTTGTGGAAAATCGCGACGTTAACCACTATATGATGAGAGCAACGTTCATTCAAATGTAATTGCAGCATTTATAAAATAATGTCAACTATGTATATTAACATTTTTCTTAGTATCTGATTATTCAAGATCTTACTGATATTTCCATTGTTCCTTAAGAGGCTACCGTAAGATCTCGACTATAATACGCACACGATTATAATACGCATGCTTGGTTTTGCGCGAAATTTTCGGAAAAAAAATTCAAATTCGACTATAATACGCACTCATAACTTTTCCATATTTTATTTAAAAATTGCACAAATATTTATTAACATAAATAAAAAATTTGTAATAAAAAGAAACGAAAACGTCAATTTCGGTAGCAAAAAACTTAAATTGTTAATTCAAAACAAACAATACTGTCAAATTATCAATCTTAATCACTTTCACTAGAATACAGCTCATCTATTGTTGTTGCGTCCATGTAACAATTATGGTTGCCGTCGTAATATATATCGCCATCATCACCCTCACTTGACGACACGAACAGGGAGTTCCGTTTGTTTAAAAGGAATACCTGCTTAGTAAACGGGTGGATGAATCACGGAGTGCAGATGCACACGCACCCGTGTTCCGGCAATGTCTTAAAGCTGCTGTAAGTTCGTTTATCCAATGTTTAAAACTACATTATTTTTGTATGCGATTATAATACGCACCCTCAATTTTGTGGACTAAAAGGTGAAAAAAATGCTTATTATACTTGAGATTTTACGATAGTTTTTTTTCTGTTTACCTATAGGGAAAAACTGTGCTTATACTTTAATACTGGTCTGTGAATTTGGTTGCGAAACAGCAAAAAACCTTTCACCACTGTCAATGAAAAATCCAGACAGTAATTAATGTCATTTTTAATTATTTTTAGGACATTCGGTTTCTGAATCTTCATAATCAAATTCAAATAATCCAATTTTATTACTTAGCAAGCATTGAACTCTTAGTCTTTTATCCAAATGTTATCCGTCGAAAATATTAAAATAAAATTATTATTCTGTTTTCTTAATTCGAACTTCCATTAGCAATTTCAGAAAAGTAATTTCCATAATATGAATTAATTTAAATTCAGAAAATCTTACTTTTTAACATTTATATAACGTATAAAGAAAGCATTCCTCGTGCGTTACGAATTTAAAAAAATAAGCCATCAAAACTTATATGAGTCCAAAGGTATGCATTATCACAAAAATTCCCCTCGAATTATAAAATCGATGACTTTAATTGATAATCTGTCGAAATTACTACAGAAAGAAGATGGTTAAACAGAATATAGAAATTACTACACATAACGTGCAATACGCATCGTTAATGTAGAGCAAAATCTATTAAAATCCCATAGGGAAAATTTAATTGGATATTTCGGAGCGTGACTGCAAAACATGATATTAATTTTCTTTTCCTACAGTTTACGCTTTCAATATTATCATTCATATCAACAAAGGGTGATTACTGTTGGGGCAAAATACCTAAAAGCTAAATCGCCAAATACAGCCACGTGTAAATGGGAACACTTGCGAACTGCATTCGCGTGATTTATGAAAGCCCCATTTCTCTCCGTTTGAAATCCAACAGCGTCTCATTAAGCCGGGAGAATAAAGATGTAATGTTTGTGATAAGGGATTAACAGCTTAATAGCGGACATAAGTTTGGGCGAAATTCCGGCTACGGTTCCCCCAAAGTTATAAGCTATCGTTCTGCCGTACGTTTAAATATGCGTTCATTCTAAAGTAGAGGCTATTCTCACAATTTTGTGAGTTTTTATTGTGCTGTGAAATTGAGTTTGTTGATTTCGATGGTCCGAGACCAAACGTTCTCAGAAAAAGAATATTTTTATTTCCTTCGCTGAAAATATACTCGGTTCCCGGGGCCAACTAGTGATCAGCTTGCCGGGATTCAGTACAGAAAGAGGCGTCGTGTTTACAGAACGTTAAAATCTGAAAGTTCATCCGTTAGGTTTGTAGAGATGGGAGGAGGACATGAGCATTCCAGATGTTCGTCCCATGGGGAGCTCGGTCTAAATTGGAGCACCAAGGCTCCGAATAAAATATTCAGAATTTTTAAAGAAGGGTCCCCGTTATATATATATATATATATATATATATATATGACAAGCGTCGGATCACACTCGCTATTCTAGTAGGGTTTTGCAGTCTTTCGTACTTACACGAGTTCGTGGCGTCGTGGTAAGGTACTCCAACACATTAAATGCATACAACAATGTCCATTTTATTACGTTTATTCTTCCATATATATATATATATATATATATATATATATATATATATATATATATATATATATATATATATATATATATATATATATATATATATATATATATATATGACAAGCGTCGAATCACACTCGCTATTCTAGTAGGGTTTTGCAGTCTTTCGTACTTACACAAGTTCGTGGCGTCGTGGTAAGGTACTCCAACACATTAAATGCATACAACAATGTCCATTTTATTACGTTTATTCTTCCATATATATATATATATATATATATATAACAGTTCCGTAACTGACTGACTCACTGACATACAACGCAAAAACCAAACCGCTGGACCTAAAGGGCTGAAATTTTGCATGGCTCTTCTTCTACTAGTGTAGGGGTGCACTAAGACAGACATTTGAAAAATTCTTCTTACATTTTTTTAAATTAAATTTTTAAGCTGTTTTAGTAACTTTTTTTTAAGTTTACATTTAAAATAATAATTTGAGGGTTATAAAATTTATATCACGGGAAATATAATAAAATTTCCTTTAAAATGAAATCTTTTTCGAACCTTTACCTCGATTTTCTGAATTTTGGTGAATTTTTAAAGATTAATTTTTAGAATTTAATTTATTAAATGCTGATTACGTGATTTCTTTTTCTGGTACTTTAAATAAATGTTTCGCCACGTGCATAACAAGTAAATAGACAAAAAACAATTCTTCTTTCGAATGCAGCAGACGATTTGATATTATCCCTCAAAAAATAAATATCCCTTACGATTTTTTTATAAATATATATATATATATATATATATATATATATATATATATATATATATATATTACATCAATCGTATACATTGATCGTCGCATTTATTATAAATATATATATTTAATTTTTTTCGCATTAATTGCATACATTAACCGTTGTATTTAATTTGAATGTACTCCGTAGCGAAGCGCGGGTTTTCAGCTAGTATATATATACTAGCCTCTGCGCGAACAGCATTTTCGCTCTTAATTTTATATTATCTTTTGCAAAAACAACTCAACTAAAAGTAACATATGTAAGGAATGTTACCATTACCTGTCATCATAAATATGTGTCGTTAAGGGGTGTTCTCTATAATGTTGATTCTAAAACATCGTCATCAAAAAATGTGAATTTCCATTACTTCAGAATAGAGTTAAAGATAAGACTGAGAAACCCAACACCAAATATTTTTAAAATTACATCCCTCTCTGTATGTACTATTTTTCAAAATTAAGATATCTATACTTTATGATTACAATAAATAAGAATTTGTTGGCGGAAAATATAAAATATAGTGTGGATTACACCACTCTCTGTATGTATTATTCTTCCCAATTCTGATATCTACACTTAATCATATTAAATAATAAATTGTTGGAAAATTTTCTTCACATATAAAATGGAGTAAAAATTCAGCAGGCACTGAAAAAATTGTAGAAAATTAACTATTACTGGCTGTTGGTTGCTATGCCCGTGACGGCTAAGATCATTTATGCTCTTTCTAAATGAATTATTTCTTCTTCGCTTTCATTCTTGAGACTGTTCCCAATTTTCACTGACTGTTACCAATTTACACTTGCAGCTCGCTTTCGAACACTCCTGATTTCAGTGCGTAAATACATGTTGACACGCGGTTACAAATTGCGAACGGCCGCTAATGTTGACATCTGGTAGTTGCAGCTCTTGCCATTCCGAGTGTAAAAATATCGTTGATTTTTGTGCCGCATACCTACGAATTTTATATATATAGATATACACTGTTGTCCAAAAGCTAAGCATAATTCATAAAATGTGGAAGAACGTGAGTAAATATTGGTCAAGTTGTTGAAAATCACTAGTTGAGAATCACTGTTTGAAGGTGAAACATTGTGCATATTCAAAACATTTCGGTCGACGTCGGCATGCGCAAAAAATGTGCGCACGTCAGAAGGAGTATAACGTCAGAAGGTACACGTGCCATACGGAGATCGGGGAGGTTATGTGCAATTGCTGTGCTAAGGAGCAAGTTAAACTGTTAGCGTACATGTTAAAAACATGCACGTCAACAATTCTTATAATTTGTATTTAAATAGCAGAGTTTAAAATGTGCAGTAAAAGCTATGTTAAAAAAATGTATACGTTAAAACCATTAAAGTTGTTCAAAAAAATGTATAGACGTCAAGATTTTTTAACAATAACTAAAAGTTTATTCATTTGAAAAACTAGTTAACAATTAGATAAAACCAACAATATCAACATCTTTCTTCTTACAAATAATACTGGGGTTTTCTTTAGATCAGTTTTAAAACAAACATCTTTTATCATACTGTGATGTACTATCACAAAAATTAATACATAACTAATACAAAACGTCTTACTCTAGACAGGCTTGATACTTCATCCCAATATTTCATCAGCTCAAGAACAAGCTTACGATAATGTGTGTATCCTTGATGCCGTGATGCGTTTTCTCGAAAGTGTTCGCCGCTTATATACACTTAACAAATGCCGATATTCAAATATCGGGTTGATGTACATCACTTCACTTGAAAAATGCTATCGGCTGGTAACTGAAGATTTTTGTGTTTAATTATATGACGTATGACAGTTTGCCAGACATGACATAATCTAAACGAAACTTACGTCGTTGATTCGATTTAGTTATTAATTTACTCGCCTTTAACTTGAATCGGCTTAAAATGGAAATGCAGAATATGACGTAAAATTTCGGAAATGCAAGTAATTAATGAATCTTCAAACTAACTATTAATGAATCTTCAAACTAAACAATAAATCAGATGATGGGGATTTACCGCGAGATAGAATTGTGCCTTCCAGACCATTTGAAAAGATCGGACTAGATTCTGCAGGTCCTACAATCACCAAACCCAATTTGAAAAGGTCAAGAGTGACTCTAAAATCATACATTGCAATATTTATCTGTTTTAGTACTAAGGCTATGCATTTTGAAGTTGTTTCTGATTTAACAACCGAAGCCTTTATGGCAAGTCTTCGACGATTTGTTGCAAGGGGATCTAAGCCGTCCGTCATCTGGAGTGGCAATGCAACGAATTTTAAGGGTTCAAGAAACATCCTTAACAATTGGAATGCAATTTGTAAATCCAACTCAGTTCAACGATTTAGTGCAGAAGAGGGAATTCAATGGAACTTTATTCCACCTGCTTCTCCTCATTTTGGCGGATTGTGGGAGGCAAATATTAAATCGATGACACACATTCTGTTAAAAATGACAAGATCAGCTATCCTGAACTTTGAAGAGTTAAATACTCTAGTTACTCAAATTGAAGACGTTTTAAATTCACGTCCATTATCACCGCTTTCTTCAGATCCTAATGACTTGGACCTTAATGTTCCCGGACCTTTAACTCCGGGACATTTTTTGACTGGAAATGCTATTTTATCTTTTCCTGAACCATATACTGCTTCGGATTCTTTGTCTTTTCATTCTAGGTGGAAACTTATACAGAGCCTTCGAGAAAAGTACTGGAACCGTTGGAACAACGAATACCTGCATCACATTCAATCACGAATGAAATGGACTGCGCAGAATCCAAACTTAAAGGTGAACCAGCTCGTATTATTGAAGGAACCCAATACCAAGCCAATGGACTGGCGAATGGGCCACATCCTAAAGTTTTTCCAGGTAACTATGGTCTTGTGAGAGTAGTTGAGATGAAGACCTCTACAGGTGTTCTAAAACGAACCATCAACAAAGTTGTGCCATTACCTTTTCCTGATAACTCTGAAGATACTGAAACTTTTAAATTTTGAACTTATATTTTTTTATTTTGATCTTTATATATTCTTGAACATTTATTTTTGAACTTTACTTCCTTTTACATATTTACTCTTTTACAGTATATTTACAAATTGATGTATGTGATTTAAGAATTTAATTAGTATTATTTTATTTGTTTGATTAATTGTGAAAGATAAAATCCATAGGATTTTAAGTGGGGATAAATGGTTGAACCCACTCATGTAGATGGCGCTGCTATTGCAGATTTGAATGCTTTTGGGACCAGAGACCGTCTGTATAGAGAACGAGAAATATGGACTATGTACTAGTGATGTGAATATTAAATGTTATGTTTTATTTGATTGTTGTCGATGTATGAGATTCCACAGATTTATACCACTGAACAAACCACAGATTTCAACCACCGATGCTGATGACTAATGTCTTTACTAGAATATTCTTGTATCAAAGACAACAATAGGCTCTCCATTCACTCTTGGACAGTTTCAGAATCGAATCCAGCAGACTCGCCACAAATAGACTTATAGGATGAATTGTGCCTCTTTAAAGCGGTCTATCCAACCTTTTGACGCTGTGAACCCTTGAATTCCCAGTTTAAAAGCAATCTCTATTACTTTCTCTTTTCAAAATGGGGCCGTTTATAGGAATGTTCGTTGCATGAACTTCGTTGTAAAATTAAATAGGAAATTTTCCAATTCCTCAAATGGTGACGATTTCACATTTTTTTCTTTTTTTAGCCAGTTTTCCCATCTTTTCCAAATTTTGCCCCATTAAATCTGCTTACTTTAAAATTGTTTGCAAAGTTGAATATGGAATTTCATTTAAATTAGCAAAATCAGCTTTACTGCCACGGTATAGCTGATTACAATGGCAGCTTTACTGCCATTGTAGGCCGTACATATTGTAACCTTTGGTGTTCCCGAAGATTTTCACTTTTTCAAGAAAACAAAAATAGCTTTCCTTTTGGCAACACATTTTTACCATTTAAAGCTAACGAAAACTCTCAGATGAATGCTATCAGGTCCTTTCAACAGCATAAAGCATAGAGGATATAATATCCAATCATATAAAATGTACAATTGGTCAGCGGGATTATACAAATTTTCCCTTTGTCTTCTGGTGGTCTTCCTTCTTTTTAGGAAAAGGAAGGAGGGATTTCGATTATTGTATGAGCTCGGGATTCTGCAAACGGCAACAAAGTAAACGGCAACAAAGAAATTTTCGTATGGCAACGCCCACTTTTTCCATATGCAAAATGCTCAGCGCATGCGAAAACCCTAAAGACCGTTGGAACGGTATACTCGTATCACAAAAAACCGAAGCGTTATGCGCGCACAAAAAACAGCTTTATGAACGGTCTGTGATGGCACGCATATGAGAAATGTGTAATCCAAATAAAAGTTTTCTTTTGTCCGATCTGTGTTGTCGTCAGTGATTGTTGTCTTGCCTCTGTCATATGGAAATTTCCTCCGTGCGCCCCGATCGTGTTTTTGTTGGCCGTTCGCAGAGCTGTTTTTTGTGCGTGCATAACACGTCCGTTTATTGTTTTACACGTACCGTTCCGACGTTCTTTAGTTTTTTCCAACGTTTTTGCATGCGCTGAGCATTTTGCAATGGGAAAATGTGTGCGTTGACATTCGAAAATTTCGAGTTTCTGTACCTATAACCGTAACTTTGACCGCCAATTTTTGACGTTCACAGAATTCCACGTTGATACCTCTGAATAACTATATCTTAAATCTCATCTCGATCGGTTGAACGAAGCATCCGCTAGAGGTCCATAATTCGGAAAAGTTTTTTTTACGACCATCCTGTATATATATATATATATATATATATATATATATATATATATATATATATATATATATATATATATATATATATATATATACCGGATGGTTATAATTAAACTTCTCCTGTAAACGGCATCCTACAGCGCCAACGGGGGAACGGAATGCAATGAAATTTTGTATATGGGCTATACACGAGATTCGCTCACGGAATTTCAAAAAAAAAATAGTTCCAAAATGTCCACCAGTGGGCACCTTATCGGGAAAAACATGAAATTTAACACAATAAACGACCAAAATGGAATACAGAAACAATATTAACATTTATTGACTAGTTTCTGATCATCGAACCGCATTAAGTAAAGGTAAGGGAGAAACAAAAACAGTTCAGTTTGCAGAAACAAGAACATATTAGGACTAAATTGTACAATAGGACCACGTTCGCCGGATGTAACTCCGTGCGATTTCGGGTTATGGGGCTATTTAAAATGTCTGGTGTATCGTGGAGATGTTGAGACGTTGAATGACTTAAAGCACTCCATAACGCTTCATGTGCGAAGCTTCACAACTGATCAGTTACGATCTGCTGTTGAACACACTGTCCATCGACTTGAAATTTCGCAGGTGAATGAAAGTGGTCACGTGGAGCAGCTTTCCTTACATCGTCCTGGACACGATTAACAACTGCTCCTCTTGGGCAATTTCATCCTAATCTGTTCTTTTTTCTGCAAACTAAACTCTTATTGTTTCTCCCTTACCTTTACTTAATGTGGTTCGATGACAAGGTGATCAGAAACTAGTCAATAAATGTTAATATTGTTTCAGTATTCCATTTTGGTCGTTTATTGTGTATAATCTCATGTTTTTCCCGAAAAGGCGCCCTCTGGTGGACATTTTGGAAATAATTTTTTTTTCGAAATTCCGTGAGCGCATCTCCTGTATAGCCCATATTCAAAATTTCATTGCATTCCGTTCCCCCGTTTGTGCTGTAGGATGCCGTTTATAGGGGAAGTTTAATTATAACCACCCGGTATATATATATATATATATATATATATATAGGAAAATACTTAAGTTATGCAGTATAAACGGAACACAGAGGTATTAAACTTATAACTGTCCTACACCTCAAAAAAAATTACTCGGATTTATTTTAGGAGAAACAATGTTACCTTGTATTTATAGAAATATGCTAATCGAAACATTTATTTTTATAACTTCGTTTCACACCATTTCTGTAACACCTGAAGCGTGATAGCGGCCCCATGCAATAAGAAAGATCTTCTCGGAGAAAAAAAAAATTATGCTGAATAGTTTGAATAAAGGAACAGAATTAAAATACCGAGAGCACGAATTTTGCGATAAGAAGTAATTCATATTTGAAATGATAAATATACGAAATAAGGTGATGAGAAAAAAAAAATTTCTTTTTTCTGAAGCGTGGCACATGTTAGTTTATTTTGCAACAAAACTTAATTATGCCTTCACATTCCTCTTTATCCCCATGGTGAACGATAGCCGACGGTCTAGGGCACTAGCTTTCGGTACATAGTATGTGGGTACGAGTCCCACTACTGGCATGGTTGTTCGTAGTCGTTGGGAATTGGTTTTCAGCTGTCGGTCCCTTTTAATTTAGACCCCGTGTAAAAATGAAGCGTAGCGCTCTCGGAAACCAATCTTTTTTCCTAAGAAACTCTTAAACAAACTATTAGGAAGATTTTTTTCTGATTGGTATTGCATTCTATTACCGATCAATGAATCATGCTTGTAAAAGATGCAAAATGAATGCAGATGAATAATATATATACATACATACATACATACATACATACATATATATATATATATATATATATATATATATATATATATATATATATATATATATATATATATTCTTTATCGCCAAAGAGAAAACCGTACATAATTCATTCCACAAAACAAGACATAAATCAACCGGAAGAACTGATTGGAAATTTGAAAGACCCTCTAATATATTTCGTGTCTAATTTTAATATTATGAACATTATACATAAATACACACACCCTCATATATATATATATATATATATATATATATATATATATATATATATATATATATATATATATATATATATATATATATATATATATATATATATATGCATACATATATACTCACACTACCCTACAATAATGGACCGGACACCAGCGGATTTACATAAAGTTTGACTGCATGTCGGATTTTATGCAAATCCCGCGCTCGCACGTGACCTGTTAAGGTTAAATACGATACGGGAAGTGGTAACGTCGTTAGTTCTGCGTGAAATTGTGACGATGTCGATACGAAATGAACTTAGTGACTCTGAAAGACGTTTAATAGTTATTTGTCACATTAGTGGCAAGTCTATTCATGCAATTGCGGTAGAATTATCACAGCCACGGTCAACTGTCGGTGATGTCGTGAAGAAGAGAAATACTACGACAACTGAACACGTTGGTCGTCCCGGTAAACTGACAGAATGCGATCGGCATGTCGTGAAGTGTAAGGGTCATAAGAACCGGAAGAAACCACTCCAAATCATCAACATTGAGTTTCAACAGGCAACAGGCGTTACGGTGTTTGCAACTCGCTTGGTGTTTGCAACGCTGCAACTGGACTTTGTATCACTGGAAAACGGGTTTATGGAGCGACGAGTCACGCTACACGCTCTTCCAGTCGGGTGAGGGTGCTTGGGTTTGACGACTGCCAGGCGAACATCTGTTACCCGAGTGCTCCGCTCGAACTCTCAAGTTCAGTTGAGGTGGTGTACATGTTTGGGGATGTTTTTCATGGTATGGCCTGAAACCTTAACCTTTGCATGCTGTTCCTGGTAAATTGAACTCCGACGCCTACGTGAACATTTTGGACAACCAGGTTCTTCCTACTCTCTGGCAGTTTTATGGAATAGACGAATGTTACTTCCAGGACGACAACGCTCCATGTCATCTTGCAGCCTCTGTCTAGCAGTGGTAGCAAGATATGGATGTAAAACGTCTGCTCTGACCTTCTCAGAGTCCCGACCTAAATCCCACAGAAACTTTGTGGGACAAGTTAGAGCAACTCTTACGGACCAGGGAACGACGTCCGAAATCTATTGACATTCTTGCAGGATGAATAGACACAAATACCCATAGATGTATATCAAAACCTTGTTGAAAGTATGCTCAGGAAGGCTGATTGTGTAATTGGTGCACGTGTAGTTGCAGCACGTTATTAGGGATAGAGTATATGCATTAATAGGGGTGTCATCCGCCTATAAATGCATGTATTTTTTCCCTAATAATATATATATATATATATATATATATATATATATATATATATATATATATATGTGTGTGTGTGTGTGTGTGTGTGTGTGTGTGTATGTGTGTGTTTGTTTAAATATTTTTCCAGAAACAAGAACTAATGTGGAAAAATACAGTGTCTCCCTTCAAAGTGACTGAAAAGTTTTACATATTAAATATTTATGAATAGAAACTTAATAAAGTCTAAAAACAGAATCATTTTGTAACCTCTCTTTCGAACTAACGTTGAAAGTTGGTAAATAGAGCTATTTTCCTGAGCAGAAATATAACAAACACAACATACTTTACATTTTAAGGCTTTTACTGAAACATAATTTTAAAATGTTTAAATAAAATAATCCGTATATAAAGACAGTCTCGAGACAAAAATTGTTACAATTTACGTATGTATGAGGGGAATTTAAAATTTCGTTTCATTTATTTTTTTATTATTTTTCCTTTTGATCAAGGATTTGCAAAATGCATTCCTCCAGTCAGGAAAAGAAACATTTTGAAATTAACTAAACTGTATCAGAGCTTATTTAAAAACTCAACTGAATGTAATCACTTGAATTGAGTTTATTAAGAAAATTTTAAAAAATTAAACTAGTAACGTTTGAGACTTAAAGATTTCTTTAGAGTTATAAATGTTAATCTTTTCAAATACGAAAATTTCCTCTTTTACATCCCAATTTAAGAGATCAAAGAACCATGAAGTAGTATTTTTTAGTATATTTTTTATAGAAATATTTTTTCTATTTAAAATTTTATGCTTGGCATTGATTTTTTCTTTCTCATTGATATTAAAATTGCCTATATTTTAGAATTCCTCATTTAGTCTAAAATCTGATTCTGAAAGAAGCAACCCCATTAAAATTATCAAAAAGCCTTTACTTTAGTTCAATGAAACTTTTTTTACTATTTGAGATTAAATGACAAGTATGTGGCACAATGAATAAATGCAAAAGTTAAGTCAGTTATCTTTTTTCTTTGCGTACCTTTTCATAAAGTTTTTTTATGCTGTAGTTCATTTCAAAAAATGAGGACATCGTTATATTCAGCTGTAAATGGAACGACAGATCGTATTTTACACGAAAAACTGAACTTTTTTCTTCCATCTAGCTTCGTGGAGGATCCATGTCATATTGTTTTAATTACCACTCCATACTTCTACAGATTATAAACATTATTTTTTCCCGTTTCTGCGCTCTCTGTCATTAGATTCTCTAACTGGGTGCTTTGTATGTAATAAAATTGCCATTGAAAGCTGAAAGTTCTTTCAGGGAGGAGATGTAATTAGTCGTAAAGTGATTTTTAAAAACTCTATAAATATGTGTTTCATATAGATGAGAGACAAATAAAACACTTTTTCACAAATTTGCGTGCGTTTTTATCTATACAAAAATGCAGACAAAAACGCAGCAAAGACTTTCTAGACGCAAAGTTCTATTAAAAAAAAAATTAACTGTACATTAGTACTTGGGGAACAAGGGACCTTCAACTGTTTTAAAATTTTCAATATTTTACTCAATGTACCACAGGAGTATAATTATATGATTTTTTACTTCTCTGAATTGACGACTTGTTTTTAAAAAAATTCTTCAAAAATACAAATTTTTTTCAAAATACTCCAAGTGCATTAATTTTTTTCAGATTTCTTAAAAATTTCTCAGGATTGTTAATTGAAGTGTTTGTAATAAAACTGTGCATCGTTCTTAGAAACCCCAAATATTTTTTCAAATTGATAGACCATAAAATAAAGTAAAAATGTGAAAACACAAAAAAATAGCAGGTGAAATAGAAAAAAATGTTTTTTGAGACTTTAGATTCCTACAAGAAAAAAATCACTGGACAATTATGTTTATAAATATATTATAAACTTATATTAAAAAAGTAAGGTTTTTAAATAATGAAGAATGTGTATGGAAAATTTTGAATAATGTTAGAGTTTTTGAAAAAAAAATTGTAAAACATCCATTATACTAAATAAAAATACCTATTTTCAATTAAAATGATCTCCAAAGTAGTCAAAAAGAATATTAACTATTCTCATTCTGTATATAGAGCTAAAAATTAAGAATAATAAAATTTGAGGTTGCAGGTCTCTTGTCCCTTTAAGTCTGTTTATTTTGTAAAAGAAGTAGAGAAGTTTTTAATATGGGGGTGAATAGACAGGCTTTTTCCTGAGGATACGAGGGGATACGACGTATACCCACCTTTTTTAAAGTATTATTTTGGCTTAACTTTCACGAAATTTTAAGAAATTTACGAATCAATTGATAGTAGAAAACAAAATGTATTTTTTTAAATGTGAATTTTTAGTTCCCCTGTGACGTATTCTCGTAAATTAATATATATTTTTCTGTTTCAATCTCTGTTTCATGAACAGATAGATAATGATTTCCCGCGAAAAGAAATAAGGCAATGGCGTAACGCCGTATGACATAGATAAGCATCAATGTTATCATGGCCTTCTAGATGGCAGTATGGTTGCAAGGACATTAACCCTTGGGAATCTTTGCACAGGGACGTGCAGTGTAACGGGATAGCGGGTAAAGTCGGAATAATGCAGTGAGCTAGAGAATATTTCATCTTCCAGGAGGTTACCATGTACGAAAAAGATAGAAACGAGGACCCACCAATATGTTCTTTTTATATTTTATGAAAATCTGTATATATCTATATAAAGGAGATTACTAGAACTAGAGGATCGAAGAAGCTGATGTACCGAAATGGGCTAATGTGCTGGATCCAAAAGAGTGGCCAGAAGAAGTTCAAAATCATTTGACGTTTTGGGAGGCAGAAATAAAGAATTTATCAAGAAAACTTTGTTTGAATGAAAGGAAGATGATACAGGGTTTCCGAGACTACATGGAGGAAAAAATAATTCTGGAAGGATTGTTTCAATTAATACGCCATCTCCATATGATTCCGATATCTTCATGTGAATGTGAAAAGGGTTTTCCACAGATGAACCTTATTGCAACCCCTTTAGGGACTTTATTGTTGTCTATAACAACATCGGCGGTGATGTTCATCAAAATTGTTGGGCCTGCTCTAGGTTTTGTCAATCCAACAAAATGTGTAGAATCTTGATTTCTTTTTGTACATCATTCAGTAATAGACACAAATAGCAAAAGAATGAAATCGAGGCATTGAACCTCCTGAAGGAATGAGTCAAATTTGGAGTTTATTATAATTTATTTACAATTTTCTTTTGATATTAAACAAACTAATTATTTTAAAATGTTGTTTAGTTTTCCTAATTAATGAATAGAATTAGAATTAACAGGTTTTCAAAATGAAGATAAGTTCCAAAATGATATAAAATTACCTTTAACATGTAGGAATTTTTGATTTAGAGTAAAATAACCGAAAATAGTTTTTCTGGAGCAAAAGTATTTCCATACACAGTATTTATTTACTTTTTAAAGTTGTTAAAGGCTTTATGAAGGATTTTTTGTTAATTCTGACGAACACTGTTTTCAAACTTTCCTATACTGAAAGTTTAAAAAAGAAATAGAGATAGTGCAACTAGTTTCGGAAAAATTGAAAGAAAAGCTCTACATTTTTCAGTTAAATATTTTAAACGTTTTTTTTTTTTTTTACCTGTAGAGTACATTCTATATAAAAACATTTGTCACTTAAAAAGGCATTACAGAATGCGCGTAAATTAAAAGTATTTTTTTCAACCGTATCCCTTTTCAAAGACAATTTTTTAATTAAAGAAGAACTATGGGAAAATAGTCATACATATTTTTTTCTTTTCTATAATTCTTTTATTATCGGTTTAACTCTGTTTGAGCATACAAGCGTCTCATGGATTGTTATGGACGACTAGAACATGGATTACTCGTATGGTGTAATATTAGCATGCTTGTTCTAAAATCGGGAGGTCCGAGTTAGATTCATGAGTCAGATATTTAACGAGAAAAGGGTTAGTCAGAGGGTGTTACAGATTTTTAGTCGTCGTTAAAATTGTTTCAAAAGGGATTCGGTGCCATTTCAAAATTAACGTTAAATTGTATTTTTACTGTTATTCCTTTTCTTACATTGGACTTGCGAAAAGTGCTAGGTAAGTGACTAAGTTTACATAATTATTAACAAATTAACCAATGAAAGAAATTTTAAGAACATTTCTGGACTGTTAGATCAAACATAACGTGTTGCAACAAATAATCATATTGTTGTAAATTATTTAGATTAATTAGGAAATCTTCATTAAGTAACAAGTGGTTTTCTATTATTATACTAATTAACATGTGTCAATACACGGATGTTAATTTTAATTTATTAACATTAAACACTTTAAATAAACCATTTAACTTAATACGCTGACGTAGAACCTTTTAATTTCCGTCCTTTTCAAAATTTATAATTAACAATTAAATAAAAATTAATTTTTTCACAAAATTTTTCTCATAAAAATCTGTTGTAAAATTTTTATTACCTAAGAAAACTGTAAGCCTATAGAGTTTTAACACTTCTACCCTCTGTTGGGTGTATATAAATTGAAGTGGTACTCTAATGAATTAGAATCAAACACAGTTCTACAGCAATAACAATGTTTATTTAAACTTGAGGCATAAACTTGCTTTTCAAAATAAATACTGCGTACTACTGGTATGAGGTGTATAAACATTTATGCAAGGGATATTATTTAAATATAGACACTTTGCAAGGAAATACCATTCGATATACTCACAAATTACTTGAAAGTCACACTAGCGATGCTGCTCTGTAGACTTTGGCCTCCGACCACATATAACTTTCGTCTAACAGGAACACGCGTAGGTTTGAAGCAACCTAGCTAAACGTCTCAAGCGGCAACTCTCATAATTCAACTATAAACAAACCAGACTCTCGACTCCAGACTCTAGGTCTAGCTCCAGCCCCACTCCCTTAGCTCTCTACTTCCTTCGACACTTCCCTACTTAGTTTCTGTGATCTAGCTGCTTGGTATTTATACCAACGGCCTATGCTGAAATTAGCATTTCGTAAGCGGCTTCTTTAAAGTTATACACTTAAAAGTTCGATTATTGTGAATTGAATCTTATGTAAACCTTACAAGCTTTTGGTCATTTTTTAATAATATTAACATTAAAGTGTGTAGAAAATTTCAAGCCTTTATCTCTAATAGTCTTTGAAATATCAAGCCCACAAAGCTAGAAAATCATATTTTAAGATAAATGCATTTAAAGTTAAAATTAATGTTTGGATGTTCCCAATTACTTTAATACCTTATGATGTAATTGTCGTATCACAGAAAGAGTGGTACCAAATTATTCAGAAGAAATCCTAGTTTCAATTAATATTAAAAAAACATCGAATTTTTTACCATTTTCAAGGTGTATTCTCCCCGCCACAGCTTCATGAAACCAACAGGGAACTTAAAATGAATCTCTGTTCCATAAATCCCCCCTTTCTCAATCCTTTGCCTCAAAATTAATGAAACAGTCATTGATTCCAAGAAATATATTTTCTCGCATGCACAGATTCGGGTCGCATAATTACTTGTTCTAATATGTCACTTCAATCCCGCAATCGCATGAAGTATTCAGATAGTTTATCGATAGAGATTTATCCTTACGTAGTGGGTCAGCCGCAGCGCAAAGTAGCATTTAATTAGGCAGAAGTTAATAACTGTACGGTATTGGACTTTCACTGATTACATTTAAGATCCTCTTCGGTCATTATGAACGTACCACGGGAATATGCTTTGAAATCAATCTATTCGTTCTAATATTTTCTGTATATCTCGTTGCGATATATTTTCGCTTAGTTGTGGCATATCATATATATTGTACGATATATTTCACTCGTTAGGGTCAGAAATATATAAGACTTAATGATCGTTAGTGGAATGTTCATTTGCAGAGTCCATTCTGGCGAGTTTGTATTTGCGAAAAGGGTTTAGGAAAGCTGAAAAAGCTTTTTGAGTCTTGCACCACTGTGCCGCGTTCTCACAGACACTTAGGATATATTTTGAAGACGTGAAGCCTGTTAAACGTTGTTTGGTGCCTAAACTTTGGGATGTGACCCATAGGATGGGGAGTCGCAAAAAATATTGGAGGGGTCGCTAGTAGTTTGAGCTAAATTCATACAGTATTGAATTATTTAATTGATAAATATGCTTTAATTTATCTATAATTACATATTTTGAAATTTTTATTTATATTTTTTATGCAAATACATTTTAACTAGGTGGCCCGTGCGACCCTTTCGCATACGATTAAAATACGATAAATTTTATAGCGTTGTTGGTGGTTTGTAGTCGGATGAAAGAAGAACCGGTTTATTTGTAGTAATTGTTTTTTTGTCAAATAACAATGGTGCTTAACGATAATACAAAACTATTAAACAAAACGCCTTTGGCCACAATATTGGAGGCGAAGCATTAGACTAAACGGGGGAACATGAGATAAGTACACGTCAAAACAACTTTGTAGACAATATTGAAAGTTAAACATGACACAAACTTGTGGAAAATGTGATATTTACATTACAAACTCTCTTTGTGCACACTATTTGGCTCTGCCGTTTCGACGCATCCAGGGAAAGAACTTTACGGCCAAAAGTCAATATTTCACTTCGATTTTCAAACAAACAATACAATGTGTCGTTCTGAATTAACAATTCGTCAGAAGCAGATAACTTAATTTTTAACATGGTACCTCATTTATCGATTTTAGTTAAGTATGAAGGGGGGAAAAGGAATAAAACCAAAATCACCTTTTAGAAATAATATATATGGTTTTTCTCATGCAAAAATAATAATGTACACGTACAATGTTGCCAATAAAGAAACTCAGTGAGATTGATAATGGTAAAATAAAAAAATGTAGAGCGTGCGCCATCTAGGTGAAGAAAAAATATTTATAACGTTTATACTTCGATTTTGAAACAAAAATAAGGTGTTTAAATCTAAATTAACAATTGGCACGAAGCGAAGATCTTAATCTTTAAAATGGTACCTCATTTATCGATTTTGGTTAAGTATGGAGGGAGAAAAAGGGATGAAACAAAAAACACCTTTTAGAAATATTATATATATACATCGATATTTGAACATGATGTTTTAGTAACATGAGATTGGCCAAATGCAGGGTTTGTATAAAAAGTATCGGGGAAAGTTTCTGAAAAGTAGTTTTATTTGAGATATTACTACAAAACCTCAGAAGTCTTCAAATACATTCCTTGAGCGTCGACACACTTCTGCCAGCGGTTTTTCCACCACTCGGAGGCTCCCTGGTAAGCGGATTCCGGAACGTCCTTAAGGGTACGCGTGCAAGCTTCTTTGATGCCACTTAGGGTCCCATGGTGGTGTGCTTTGAGGGAAGATTTCACTTTTGCAAATAGGAAATTTGTCTGCTGGTTCCAAGTTGGGACTGGAAGGGGGTTAACTAATCGTCGCGATGCCGTTTATCGTCAGGTAGTCTGTGACCTTGGAGCAGGTGTGGCTGGGTGCATTGCCGTGATGCAATTTCCAATTTCCTGTGATGGCTGGCCTCATCCGGTTGACTCTTCTCTTCAGTCTTCTTAGCACTTCTAGATAAAAATCACCATTCGCTATCTGCCCCTCAGGTACAAATTCGTAGTGTTTAGCGCAGCAAACTAGTTTAGCGCAGACCTTTCGTTTTGCCAAATTGTCAGTGATAATGCTGTGCACTGTCATCTTACTAATTCCTTTTTCATCTGCAATCATGCGCTCACTTAACCGACGGTCTGAATTCAGCACTTCACGCACACGTTGCTTGTTGTTGTCGATTCTAGAGGTCGACGACCGTCCAGCGCGGAGCTCGTCCTCCATACACTCTCGGTCATCTTTGAAGAGCTTGTTCCGTTTAAAAATTGCAGTTTGTGGCATGCTTTCATCCTTGAACACTTGGTGAATCATGCTCAATGTCTCCGTACTCGATATCTCCAGTCCAACACAAAATTTGATGGCGTACCGCTGTTCAATCGTTCGTTGCATTTTGCGCTTGCACCGAGTCACTCGACAGGGATCCACTAAAAACCATGATCTAACCTAAACGAATGCTTGCAAGCGACTGGCGCTTGGCGCGTCTTGAAGGCCACATTCCTCACCTTCGAGCATGCATGGTACGAGCACGCTCCGACGTTCAGTCACATCAGGAAAAAATTGTTCCCGATACTTTTTATACAAATCCTGTATAAGTGAAGGATGTAAACAAGAAATTTATATTATTGTTAAAGAGAACTTTATTTGAGCAATTTTTTTTATTGTAGTATTGATTTTGTTACTGTTATATATATATATATATATATATATATATATATATATATATATATATATATATATATATATATATATATTGTAATAGGGTGGGAATAACGCTTGCGAAAATGTGCCAGAAGTGAATCTGGTGAAGAAAGGGTTTTGTCCCCCAAACGGTATGTGAGGATGAATAAGCATTTTCTGGCCGAGTCCATTTTGGGCGAACAGGTTTGACAGCGTCTGAGGCATGTCGCCGGGCTGTGGAAGAATGCTTCCCCCCCGGAAGGTTTGACGTCACCAGGGACGAGTTTCAGCGGAGAAACAAGGTCTATATAAGAGACGGCGTGCCTTCGACGGGGGCTGGTTGCTGGAAAATTCTGCGAGGCGTTGGACGCCGGATTTCCAGCGGACTGAAGTGATCTCGTCAGCGGGCCACGTGGTTCGACAGGACTGTCGAAGCGTGAGCGTTTTTTCGGCTGTTGGCCGTGTAAACCGAAAGGCAGTTAGCCTTGGTGTAAGTTGATTTTTCTGTAAAGTGCATTTCCCTGTGAACCTTTCCAGAAAAGAATAAAGTGTTTTTGAAACACTAAACTCCACTTCTCGAGTCGTTCTCTTGGGTTGTGGAAATAGTCACGGCCAGTCAAAGCCGGGACAGTTAGCAGGTGATCGCCCGGGGCACAGCAGTGAAGCGTATTCGCCTTGGAGCCATCACAGCTTGGTGGCAGCTCGTGGGATATTGTGACGGAAGATAAGGTACACGGACTCAAGTATTAGTGCTAAGAATTATTTTGGTGGACTTGTGTGATCCAGTGATACGGCAGAATTACAGTGAAAGGAGCCGGACGAGTGTGACTCGACAGATGCATCCTAGTGTGGAAAGTGACCAGCGGTTGTAGCTGTTTGTGACACAAGGACAGGTGAGTCCATTTCGAAACTTTTTATAGAGAGGTTTTAATGTATTTCTGGTTTTTGTAATTGGGTTATAAATCCCTGAGGGGAGGTGTTAAAAAGTGATTCGAGTAATCAAAAATTTGGTGAGGAAATCCACAGGGAACCTCACGGGCACGTGTTGTGCAAAAATAGAAGAAAAGCGTTTGCTTTTGGGATAAATCTCCCAGGTTAGATTCTAGAAGAACATAGGTTTGATAGGAAATGTACTCAGTTTGGGACAAAACGCTGATTTCAAATAGTATATTTGTATTTGTGTCATAATTCTAGAAGTGAATAAGCAATTTCAGTTTGAAATGTTGTATGCTATAATATAATGTGATACATGTGTGTTTCTTTTAAATGTTTGATAATATATTGTGATATATGTTCTAGCTATTATTATGTAATTTGATAGGATTGCTTGTGATTAATTGTACCAGTTTATGTGTATAAGTGAAGATTCTAAGATAATAATTTTAGTGTCGTTATATCTAGTACCTGTCCTATATTTCCGTGTTAGGTAGGGCAAGTGAAATTACAGGTGTATTTCTGGGAGTGTATTCAGTGTACGGCATTAGGTTAAGAATAAGAAATTGTGATTTCTGGGTATAGTGTGGGTAGTCTTTAGCTGCAGAAAATGGAAGCTCTTCTAATTAAACAGACTAAAGTAGTTCTTTTGGCTTTGGCCGATGATTTGGACGTTGAGGCGTCGATAGATGAGAAAAAAATAGTAATTACGCAACGAATCATGGGAGCGGAAAATTACAGTGAGCTAGTGACCAATGCGTGTCTAGAAGGAATTCTAGAACAGAAGGAAAGGGTAGCGAGAAAAATTAAAGAAGAGAAAGAAAGAGAAGCGAGAGAAATTCAGGAAGGGAGGAAATTTGAATTAGAGAAATTACGCATACAGGGTGCGGCGGAGACGAGCAGGGTAATTTCGAACGGCTCTAACACAGAGATGGCTAGGGGTCCGAGGAACAGCATAAAAGATCTAGTCTCCAAATTTGACCCTAAGGAGGGAGACATCACTTTGTTTTTTATGATCTTTGAAAGACAGGCAAAGAAGGCTAATTTACCCGAGAACGATTTGGTTAGCCAATTGATCCCGTTATTACCGGCAGATATGGCCGAAATTATCGTGAAGGAACCAGGGGAAAAGGGCGACGACTATCCTTATATGAAAAGTCTTCTGTTAAAACGCTTTAGACTGGGCACGGGCGCTTTGAGGACGAAATTCTTGACGCATCAGCGAAAACCAGGGGCGTTGTGGTCAGATCTGGCATATGAATTAAGGGGATACCTAGAAAATTGGTTGGAGTCGGTGGAGGTGACCAATTTCGAGTCCCTTAAAGAGCTTATGGTGACCGAACAAATAAAAAAAAACGGGTCCCGATGGAGATAAGGGAAAAATATCTAGACGAGTGGGATGAGCTGAAAGTGGTTTCTATCTTAACAAACAAGTGTGATCGGTACGAGACCATAAGACAGGGCACTAGGAGGCCAGAGAAGAAATTAGGGGAAAAAACCTTTTCCGGAGAAAAACAAAGGCCAGTCGTACGTAAAAGATAAAGCCGAAAATAAACCCGGACCAGAAATTGGAAATAAGAGGGAGGTTTCCGTTAGCTCAAATTGGCGCAAAGAGCAGGGTTTTGAAAAAAAGAAGGCGTTGACCTGTTATTTCTGTTCAAAGGCTGGACATTTCAAATATGAGTGTCCGGAGTACCAGAAAAGTATCGCCAAAGGGGAAATTGTGAATCACGTAGGGACAGAAGGGAATTTGAGCAGTTGTTTTGAGCCCTACTTGAAGAAAGCGGTAATAAATGGGGTCCCCAGGCAATACCTGAGAGACACAGGCGCAGGGGTTGATTTATGCGATCATTCTTGGGTACAAAACGAAGACCTAATAGGTGAAGTCACCTGGGTAAGACAACCCCTAGACAACGAATGTGTTTGTTTGCCTCTGGCATGGGTGTCAATTGAGGGCGAGTTCGGAAGGGTTGTGACGAAGGCCGCAATTAAGCCCGTCGGAGTAGAGCAGGGTTATTACCTGTTAGGTAACAAAACTGCGGAATTAATAGAGAAGAAATTAAATTGTGTCCCCGTGAATGCTGTTCTCACGAGAAGTAAGACTCGGGACGAAGCTGAAGGGAGCGTGATTTCGGATATAAAGGGGAAAGTAGGAGAAAAGGAGGTTTCAGAGAACGGGGGGAAAACGGTGGGGGAAGCCAAAGAAATGGAGGTTTTCTCAGGCGAGTCCTTCCAGGAATCCCGGTTGGTGGCGATCAGCCCCGAGGGGTTTGTGAGAGCGCAAGAGGCGTGTCCCTCGTTATCGAGCCTGTGGGAAAAAGCGAAGGCAGAACCGCCCGGAGAATTTGTGACGTTAAAAGGGAGACTCGTGAGGGTTACGAAGTCTAAGCAGGGAGAAGAACGAACTCAATTATGCGTCCCAGTTGATTTTCGCAGAGAGATCTTGGACTTGTGTCATAATCTCGTGTCCGGACATCTCGGCTCGATTAAAACAAAAGACAGGGTTCTGCAATGCTATTATTGGCCCAATTGTTACAAAGAAATCGAGGAGTACGTCCGATCTTGTGATGTATGTCAACGGGTGGGTAAGCATAAAGACAAACGGAAGGCGCCGTTAAAATTAGTCCCGATAATCACCGAAGTATTCTCTAAAATTAATGTGGATGCGGTGGGGCCGTTACCAATTAGCGAGAAAAACAACCGATACTTGATTACCTCAATTTGTGTGGCATCTAAGTATCCCGATGCGATCCCGGTAGAAGACATAAGCTCCACCTCGGTAATTGAAGCTTTGTTACAGATATTCTCCCGAACCGGTTTCCCGAAAGAGGTTCAGTGTGACCTGGGGAGGTCATTCACAAGCGAGTTAACGTCGGAATTCTTTTCCAAATTTGGAATAAGGGTCAAACATAGCAGCATCTGTCACCCTCAGTCAAATAGCGTGGAAAGGGTGCACTCTACCTTAAAGAGGGTCCTTAAGGCGTTATGTTTGGAAACGGGAAGCGGATGGGAAGCGGTGCTACCCATGGCTTTATTTTCTTTACGGTCCGTTAGTCACGAGAGCACGGGATTTAGTCCTGCTGAACTAGTACACGGTAAGAATCTGAGGGCTCCTCATTCATTAGTGTATGAAATTTGGTTAGAGCGGGAGGAGGTAGAACAGAACGTGGTCGAATATGTGCTGAACTTGATGGAAAGACTGAAAACCTGTCAAGAACTGGCGGGGAAAAGTATGATAGAGAGTCAGGCGAAGCGTAAAGTGTGGTACGATAGGAACGCAGTCCTACGAAAGTTTAAAGAAGGGGACCCGGTCCTGGTGTTGGCCACGTCAAAGCCGAATAAGATGGTGGTTAATTGGGTGGGACCCGTGAGAGTGACCAGGGTTTTATCCGAAACTAATTATGTGGTAGACGTACCTGGAAAAAGGGATAGAAACACTATATATCATGTCAACTTGCTAAAACCATACCATCGCCGACCCGAATTTATAAATATGATCATTGATCAGGGGAGTGAGGAAGGAGTGGACGAAGTCGAAATTCCTTATCCCTCCGCGGACTCCACCCAGCTCGACTTCTGGGAAATCGTTAGCGGAAGCGATTTAGAAAGCCGTGCGTCGGCTGATCAGATAGGCAAATTTAGAGAAATGATAGAAAAACGGGGGAGGGTTTTCTCTTCCGATCCAGGGAGGACGTATTTGACTGAAATGGACATCATTTTGGAAGATGAGACCCCGGTTAGGGCAAAACCCTATCGAATGTCTCCGTGCCAGATCGAAATTCTGAGGGAGGAAATCCGGAGGCTGTTAGCTTTGGGGGTAATCGAAGTGGGGGAATCGGATTACACCTCACCGATGATACTGGTAGAATGTCCCGGGAAAGACCCTAGGCCCTGCGTGGACTATCGCCGTTTAAATGCCAAGACGCTTACAGAGTTTTTCCCCCTTCCAAACACCGAGGAAGTGGTTGAAAGGGTCAGCGCCTCGTCGTTAATTACCGTGATGGACTTAACGAAGGGTTATTTTCAGATACCCCTCACGAGTCGGGCGCAACGGTATGCGGCATTTATCACCCCGTTCGGAACTTTTATTCCTCGGGTAAGGATGTTTGGGCTGGTGAACGCTCCGTTCTATTTTTGTAAATTAATGGCGAGTGTTTTAACCGGCCTGGAACAATTTGCCCTGCCGTACATTGACGACATCGCAATTTTCTCCCCCAACTGGGAGACACACGTGAGAGATATTGATGTTGTGCTGAAAAGACTTGGGGAGGCGAAACTAACGGTGAAACCCACCAAGTGCAAGTTCGCCCAAGATCATGTGAAGTTTTTAGGGCACGAGGTAGGCTCGGGGAGGAGGTCACCCAGTGAGGTGAAGATACGGGCAATTAAGGAATTTCCCACCCCTAGAACAAAGACCCAGTTGAGAGCGTTTTTCGGGTTGACAGGTTATTACTCGAGATACGTCCCGAATTATGCCGCCATAGCCGTCCCTCTAACGGACGCGCTAAAAGGGAAAATTAAGAGAGAAAAGATCGAGTGGACCCCCGAGAGAAATGAGGCGTACGAAGAGTTAAAATCCCGGCTAATCACCAGTCCGATTTTGTATGCGCCGGATTTCGGTAAGGAATTTATCGTGCAAACGGATGCAAGTGCATTCGGGGCGGGAGTGGTCTTGTCCCAAAATCAGGGAGGCGAGGAGCACCCCATAGTGTTTCTGAGTAGGAAATTCTCAAAGACGGAGCGTAACTATAGCACCGTAGAACGGGAATTGGCAGCCATCGTATTCGGGCTTAAAAAGCTAAATCATTATCTAGACGGCCAAAAGTTCCGAATACAAACGGACCACAATCCTCTCGTTTTTCTGAGGAAAATGATGGGAACAAACGCCAGGCTGACCCGTTGGGCTTTGTGCCTACAACAATATAACTTTGAGATAGAACACAAAGCCGGAAAGTTGAATGGAAACGCGGATGGATTGAGTAGGACAGAGGGTCTAGATGAAGAAGGGCACCTCGAGCCGTCTCTAGAAGACATGTAATGGTCGAGGGCGTACTTATCTTTTATGCAAATGTATGTTTCTGTGTTATGTATATGATTTGTGCAAAATTTATTTATGTTTTTTGTTTTTGTGTATGTATCCATATGTCTTATGTCATGATTGTATGTGTATAGATTGATTGTGAATCTTATGTGGTTTTGCGGGAACAAAACGATGTCCTGCATTCCGGTCGAAAAAAAATGAAAAGGAACCCACGGCAGTTTGTCCTAACCCGAGTACTGTGTCCCAGACGCGTAGTTCTTCAAACAGGCGGGTATAATTGCTAAGATTAACGACCAGAGAAGTCGACAATATAGATACCTCTCTAGAAGTGTGTTTCAGTTGGACGCATCTAAGGGACTAACTTCTGAACTTTTTGAAGTATAAAAAAGTTTTTTAGGAGTGATTAGCGTGGGAATAAAGCTTACGAAAATGTGCCAGAAGTGAATCTGGTGAAGAAAGGGTTTTGTCCCCCAAACGGTATGTGAGGATGAATAAGCATTTTCTGGCCGAGTCCATTTTGGGCGAACAGGTTTGACAGCGTCTGAGGCATGTCGCCGGGCTGTGGAAGAATGCTTCCCCCCGGAAGGTTTGACGTCACCAGGGACGAGTTTCAGCGGAGAAACAAGGTCTATATAAGAGACGGCGTGCCTTCGACGGCGGCTGGTTGCTGGGAGATTCTGCGAGGCGTTGGACGCCGGATTTTCAGCGGACTGAAGTGATCTCGTCAGCGGGCCACGTGGTTCGACAGGACCGTCGAAGCGTGAGCGTTTTTTTCTGCTGAGGGCCGTGTAAACCGAAAGGCAGTTTGCCTTGGTGTAAGTTGATTTTTCTGTACAGTGCATTTCCCTGTGAACCTTTCCAGAAAAGAATAAAGTGTTTTTGAAACACTAAACTCCACTTCTCGAGTCGTTCTCTTGGGTTGTGGAAATAGTCACGGCCAGTCAAAGCCGGGACAGTTAGCAGGTGATCGCCCGGGGCACAGCAGTGAAGCGTCTTCGCCTTGGAGCCATCACAATATATATATATATATATATATATATATATATATATATATATATATATATATATATATATATATATATATATATGTAGGCTAATTGTACCAAAATAGTTTTTTTTCAAGTAAAAAATCATTTATAATGCGTCTAAGAAGTAAGTAATAAATGTAAGTGTAGTAATAATCTTTATATGTGTTTTTTTTTCCAAAGCATATTTTTCAAGGGTTTAGATATTTTTAAATGCTCCATGCGACTTAATTTTTGTTCAAAATTCATACAATTTGTATGGAAGAATCCTGATACTGTTTACAAAGAAACTGGGTATGCATTTTACAATTCGACTGCATTAAGGTAGTCTATATTTTATTTATAATTTATTAAAAGGCAAAATTTTGATGAATATCTGAATGGAATTCAGAAAAAATCCCTCAAAAATTAACTATTCAAGGGTTTAAATAATTGACACCCAGATTTGTTTGTAATACAGTTTTAAGCGATCAAAATGCAAACCCGAGGAAATACCTGAAAATTAAGACGCAAGGAGAATTTTAAAATGTTGTTTCTAAATTTTATATATTTTTAAAAATCTAAAAATTATGATAATACTGGAAATTTCTTTTAAGATATTCTATATAATTATTGTGAAATGTATATATGTACAAAATTTCATATGTCTATGATAAAATGTGTTTAAAAAAAAGAAATTTTAACCCCCACTATTCCCTTAATACGCAAAGTGTATAAGCCCAAAATTCATTGATTTTTAATGCAAATAGTCAAAAACTGTTTCATTTCTTTTTTCTATTTTTTAGCATTTTCCAAATTTTTTAAAAGAATTACTACCAAAGTTTAAAAAAGTTACTATCAGAAAACTTCTATTGAGGTCATGTGATTTTTTATTTAATGAAAGTGGGTTGCGTATCACTGGCACAAGGTAAAGGTTAAAACAGTCAAGTAGTATCTAGTCGGACTCGAAAAGAATGTGGAATGAATATATATTCAGATATTCGATTTTCAAATTCACGGAAATCGATAACATTCAAGTGTTTGATTTGAAATATTTATAGGAGGCTGTTACGTTTTTCAAATTAAATTTTGCAATTTAAAATTTTCAAATAAAGCGCGACTGATTGTCGTTTATAGCCGAATCTGTAAAAAAAAGTTTAACAATATTGGACGAACAGATTTTATTTTAAAACCTGCAAAAATAAAAATAGCAAATATACACATATTTGATTTCCGATGTTAATATTATTTTGAGTTGAATAGAATTTGAGATATTTAATTTTGAAGTTTGTAGAAATCGATAAAATCCATATCGTAGATTGTAAATATCACGTAGTTTATTTCGATTTTTCACATCAAATGCAAATGATAGTCAAATAGTCGTGCGCCTTAGAACTTGTTCGACAGTGCGAAGCAAATCATAGGACGATATTCGATTTTCAAATTTGGGAAAACGGGTGATAATCATAACTATAAATTCGAATGTTCATAATATACATTTGATATATATTTTTTTCTATATGAAACGTCAATCATAACCATTTAGCGGTGTGTCTATAACAGTTCGAAAATTTACGACAACAAACGATGATAATCGATGGTAAATTTAGCCTGAAGAGCTGAAATCCATAAGTTTGATAGGTTAATACGATGCAATGAACGTAATTTTCGGTTTATCTTCGTTCATATAAATAATAGTCAATATAAAGGTTAATCTGAAAGAAGTTCCATAATTTGGGGTGAGTACATTTTCAGATAATTTCAAACTTGCAGGAATCGAAAAAATTTCGATTACTGTGATAAGAAAATTTAAAATGATACAGATGTTTTAGATTATATATATCATACAGGAATTATTGCCTAACTGTGGTCTTTATAAAAAATTGCTCGAAAATATGATCATAAATATATATTTTGAGATATTCAAGAATTTCAAGAGTTGCAAAAGATTGTTGTCAGTTTAGGTTAAGGCTGCTGTGTACTAACCCTGTTGGATTCGCTCACCTTAATGTTAACCGATGAAGAAATTTTGTCTACTGTTCACAGCTACATGAATACTGATGATCAAATAAAAGTGATATTTTCAGAGAGCCTGAACTTTTCTGCCCCTTGTATAGTATTCATTTTATAAATTTCCTCCAACAAAGGAATTTATAGGCGTTTAAAACACACTCTACTAGATTTTTTCGCCGAATATTTTAAATTTTAAGACATTTTTAAATTTTTTTATGAACGAAAAATGCCCCAAGGTGTAAAATTTCTCTCTTTATTATTCTCTCTTTATTATTTCTCTCTTTATTAAGCGTATTAAACAAACAGTTTTTCTACCCTATGAAGGGTAGATAAATACCCATTTTTCTCATAATATACAACCATTTTGTTTTTACACCAAACTGGTATCCTTTGCAAATAATATGAACCTCCCGTAAAAGTTTACGTCTCGTGTTTCGCGAAAATATGACATTTACTCATTTTAAATTTAATCTTCGGATTTTATCAATTGCAATTAAATTTACTGTACCTGTACCGAGAATTTTCAGGTTTGTATTTTTTAATCGTTGTGATGTCAGGCGACGCCAATCGTATTGCGTATGGCTTTTTTAGCAGGTCAGGTGACGCTCCTGTTCATAGAGTTCAAAGTGCAAAGAAGAAGGGTTTAGAGAGACAGAGTCCTGCGTAGGCAGTGGGGAAGCGAGGAGGCCTTGTGGAGCCTGCATCGGAAGTTGTTTAAGCAGGGTAGTAAAAATTTAAATTAGCTGTCTGTAATTTCGTTCGTGGCGTGATATATGTTTTTTGGGTTTGTGTTACGTGTCATATCTGTATATAATCAAGAAATCTCAAGTGTTAAAATCGTCATATAATAAACTTGTTTTGTGGGAACTCTGGATATGATAATTTGTGACGCAGTGTGATTATTCAGCGTTTGGATGCATGCCAATTGTAGTAGTCGTCAATAAGTACAGTCGTCAATAAGTCCTTTCCAACAGTTGTATTTGATATTGACGAGTTGACGATTACGTTCTTGCCTTTTGGAATACATATTCCCTCGTTTCATTGCTAATCCTGAGCATTGTTTACGATCGACAGGCATGAACTCCCAGGATCCTCTATCAATTCATAACAAAAATTTATAATACATTTTACAAATACTCTAGTTCGTCGTATTAAACTTCGGAAAAAAGAAGTTCCAGTCTGCTAACATAGCCATCTTATTCATTCATTGGAAATTGGATTTTACGACTGCAGTTCACTTTCTACATACGCTGGGCTCGACTAAGTCCATAACCCTGTTGGCAGTGTAGGGTTATGAACAATACATACGCAGTGGATGTTTAGTACATTTATTGAGCCATCCATTAATCTAATGACAGCGAACAAGTGCGCAGCAGACAAACAGTCGAACACAATGTGTTAACATCCAACAGCTCCTGACGGTTACAAAACTCTTACACAGACGCTAACAGCGATTTTAACAGTTCAAGATTTAGAGCTTATAGCCCGGAACCAATATTAAATATATCACCTACAAAAATCATTTTGGATCGAATAAAAGTAACTTAAGATAAAGTTTTTTTCAGCTGGAACGATTTTGAACTTTGGTAGTAAAATTTCAATCTAACCAGGAATCCGTCACAGCAAGCTGCACTGCGGCACTGAAAGGTCATCACTACGCCTCAGGTACAGTTATCAGCTCACGATTAAAAAGGTGCTTCCAATATCAACAGTAAGTACGTCATAGAGATACTAGTGATTGCTAATTTAATTTTGCTTTTCTTCGTAAATAGCAAATGTATCACTTTTCCTGAAAAAAAGACTTTAACACTAGGCAAAAATACGCTAAACATATGATTTTTTATCAATACTTAGCATACACTGGGGAACAAAGTATTCCTTTTATAAATTGCATCAAGTTTATTGACAAATCATAAACGAAAAGAAAAAGAATCAGGTCTTTTAAATCTTAAATTTCAATTAATAACAATATGAGGTGAAAAGAAATTGTTATTTAAACAAGCCTTTTACGACAAATGCGATGAAAAACATGATAAATTAAGCGATAGCGATTGATTACTGTCTTTGTTAAAAACAATATAAACGCTGGCAGAAAATGAAATAATATGTTTTAATATGGTGAAAGTATTGCCTTTTTTTTCTGGAGAGTCCATCTGTCAAATTTAATATACCTCGTAACTTCGAAATAATACCTCGAAGTGACGTCTGCGCTTTTTTTTCCTTTCTCTCCTCCCACGTTCAGAAAAAGAAATAAGTCCGAAAATAAAGTAATGTACTTATCATATTAAATGCCAGATGAATAAATTTCTCCCCATGACAGCTACAGGAATTAATTAAGCTACGACAACATATGTTTTTCTCATGCAAGTAATCTAATTACTAGGATTATTGGAAAATTAATTCCTGGGCACATTTATTAAAAGACAAGAAATGAGAAAGTTTAATAGATTTCCGTGAAATCTAATAAACTGTTGATAATGACTGAAACACTATCGTTATGAATTCTTTGTGCTCCGAGTGAAACTCCCCCATATGAGATAAATTAATTTTTGCTTTGATAAAAAGTACCTGATAAACTGGTCGTTTTTGTATGATTTGAAAAAAAAGACATGTCTCTATCAGATTTCGAGAAGGTAAAATTATGTTTTATAAATTTCCCAAATCTTTCAATTTATGGAAATCAATTTTAACACTCACAGTTTATCGTTCTCTATTTATACTTTTCCGGTTATCTAGGACTCTCTAGAAATGCATTTTTTCGATGAAGGCCTTATTTGAATAGTGGTCCAACTCCATTCTTGTTCATTTTGAGATACAGAGCTTTAAAGTCTAATGAGTGCTGAGAAATGACTGCTGAAGTCTAATTTGTAATGCCCTCTGTTGGCAGCAGAAATAAGCTGGAGATGTACCAGTTTTAACCCCTTAACAATCGCATAATTTTCAAGAAAACGGTAATAAATGTGCCAATTTTTTTCCGGAGGATTAGATTTATTTTTTTATCTACCACATCAAGTTTAAAAAAAAACCTATCCCCAATTACATTATAAATAGTCTGGTGGTGCCATCTGGTATGTAAAATAAGAAATAACAAAAATTCAGGTTAAATGAAATGGATTGTTTTAATCTTTTTGGGGCATTACTTTTAAACACTCCAGCCCGGAAATATCACGGGCACGAGAAATAGAAGGCGAAAACCTTACCCCGTTATTCTGACGAGAGTGAGGAGGAATGGGTTAAATTAAGATAGAAATGACTTGTATGAACATGAAAGTGAGGCTAACTCCATTTTTTTTAAAAAGGGAATTTGGACCACTATTCAAATAAGGCCTTCAGATAATACTGTGACATTAAATGTATCAGTAATATTATAAAATAATTAATGTAAATTAAATAAATCCATTTTTTCATATAATTAATTTATTTTGTGGGCCCGAGGTAGCTTACCGGTAAAACCTATTGGTAGTTTATCAGAAAGTCATTCTATGAGGTCAGTGGGGAAGGTACCATCTCCCCAGATGTTGCCTTCGATGGTCCTCGCCAAACTTGTAGTGGCACCTAGCCAAGAAGGACTCCGACTCTTGTGGGGATGTTATAAACTGGATCCGTACTACTCAGCCCGAATCCCATATGGACCTGATCTGGAACTTCCGGCCAGGGGGCATTAGGAACAACAACAAATGATCTTATCAGTTTTAATGCTCTCTTGATTTTCCTAAATTTAACTCAAACCGAACTATTTTTGTCTAAAATATAAAATAGAATGGTTTTAACGATCGTTTAACTAAATTTCAGAGATATTCGCTTTGTAAAACGTGTTTTTTAGTTATTTTAAGGATTTTCAATTATTAGTTATAGGAAAGATAGCAAATGAGAATCAATACACCCCCAATTGAGGCAATCGAAGGAACTGGCAGTAATTTAAAAGCATTGGTAGCAAACCTCGAAATTTCCATCAACAAATTTTCCTTAACGGAAAATATCGACCTGACCCAAAATATTAGTCATACGGACAAAATATTAGATTTCGGGTTCAAAATTATAAAAGATTGAAACTAAAGATATTGTTTTTAGATAATTTTTTTACCGAATTTTTTACCGTCATAAATATACTTGTTGAATAAAGAATTATGAAATAATGTTTGCATTATAACAGAAGAAGGAATAATTAATAATAATTTTATTTTGAAAATTTAAAGTTTTTATATGAATATTTAACATATTATTAATCGAATTTTTTTTATTGTTTTACAATTGTATTTTTGTGAACCTGAATTTGTTTATTTCATATTTACGTAAAAAAGTTTTGAATTAATGATTATTTGATAGACATAAAAATATAAATTTTAAAATATATATTAAAGTTTAATTAATATTATATTAACAAAATTTTACCTGCATTAAAGATACTTCTCTGATTTCCTTTTTCCCCAGACTTTGCGTTCCATGCCGTTTTTCCTGTCCAGAAAAAAAAGATACAAAAAATTAAAAAATAAATATACCGCTTCTTAATTTACGTCATTTAAAGAGACGAGTTTCCAAATGTAGTATTTTTTCAAGTATTTAAGCCACTTTGCGTCTCCTTTTATCACTGCAGGATGTACACCTTTATCTCCTAATTACGTCTAGATCCACTCCATTAACGACCTTATGGGGAGCTTATAAATACCTATCTCTCCAGCTCATTAATTCGAAGCAAAATGTCGAAGGTTTTACGATTCAGCACACTCCAGTGTGCTCATCCTGTCATTGTAATATCAAACCAGATATCCCCCTATTTCAAAAATTAATTCAAATTTTAGTCAAGCAATTTTGAAAAATTGCATATCTTTTCAAACAGAGAACCTCATCTGAGAGAGATTCATCATTTTACTCACACTTTATGCTTTAATGGAGAAGGGTATTAATTTATTCGTTTTTTAAAAACTTTTTTGAAAACTTTGTTCAAAACGCGTGATAGATATTATACAATAAATTAATTCTGGCTACATGTAACTACAGTGGGTATATTGCTAGTCACGCTTGTAAACAGTTATTGTCTATGCGTACACCTGTATTTTAGGCCTGTTTATCTTGCAGGAGTTCGTAATTTTAAAGATATAATGTATTTATATACCTCATTACCTTTTACATAGAGGGATAGCATTTAATTTGTTAATTTTTGCGGTTACATAAGTAGATAAAATAAACAAACTTACGCAATGATCGAGGTTGCACTTCTCTACGATAGTTACCATATCAGAAACAGTGTATTTTATGCTGTATAAAGATTTTACAACGCTGGCATATGTCTGCAGATTTAGTGAAATTACCACAAAAGAAATTTTTTTTTTACTACTTGACATTTTGAAAGGCTATATCTTAAATTCCCTGAAAAGCATGTCAAGGAAATTTTGTAAAGCATTCCTTTGTTCAGTAATCGATAAAAATAGGTTCTTGTATTTGAGGGAAAATTCTGACTTTCCCCGATGAATGTCTCTCTTTCTTTGAAAATTTTAAAACTAAAAATTTTATGAACTCTCACGGCGAATTGTTATGAAACCGTACCCATTTATTATCAAAAGAATAAAAACTACATATTGAGATATTGGTTCATTAGATATATATACGCATGAAAATCTAAATAATCTTTAGACTTTGGATTTTAATTCTTTTAAACAAATTTGTATATTGTTTAAGTATTTGTATATGTACAATGGTCTTTAAATCAAGATGCGTTTTTAAAAAAGGAAAATTATAATTTTTGCCTCGGACACCTTGACATTATTTTCTATGATAACGATATCAAAGAAAATTTATATACGGAGAAGTGATTTTCCATAAAATGTGACAATGGAAAGGAAATCAGTATACATGGCACATGGGATATCAGTACAAAGGGAATCAGAATATACAGTACCTAGTAAATGCATATATATATATCATATCTTAATAATTCGGTTCACTTGTCTTTCATCACTTCTTTCATCACTCTTTCTAAGGCAATGAGTAAGGCTAAAACGGAAGATCTAGGCAAGTGGTGCGAATTCTGTTATTTCATTAGCACTTTTTCCTGTTTTAAGGAAGAGGCAAATGACCTCCCCTGTTTCCTAGTCTAGTGTCTAGAGAATTCCCTAGAAACGTTATCATGTTTACTGCCAGGACTAGAGTAGGGCCAAATAGACGCCAAGTGTTATTTGAAAAGATTCCACCCTGACGATTCTGACAAATTCCTGACAGATGGTGAGACGCTGAAACACAACTGACTGGACATTGTTCCTTTTTTCGCATTATCTTATGTATGTAGAAGATATCGTGCCATCGGTGCCACTGAACCGAAAACATGATTTAATGAAAATCAGTATATACAGTAACGGGAAATTAGCATATAAACAGTGTATGGGAAATCAGTATGTACAGTACATGGGAAATTAAAATGCACAATAACAAAGGATCAGTATGTATGATAAATAGGAAATCTGCACATAGAAATTAGGAATATAGAGTGTATAGAAAATCATTACAGCTAACCCTCCTGTAACACGGTAGATAGGTTCCTAGAAAATGCCGTGTTGTGTGAAACCGTGTTATATGAGACCCGGAGCCAGTATAAAAATGGGGGGGGGGAGGTTAGGTTCCGAAAACTTATTAAAAACAAACTTTTTTTTAAATTCCATATAAGCAACTTAATTTTTATTAAAAACATAAATATATGTATAACACAAAACGAAAAGAAACAAAAAATATTATTTTCCTTTAATGCGACCTTAATTTAATAAATTTCTTCCTCATCACTGCTCAGTATAATCAAACAAGAACGTTTATTCGGTTGAACGATATCACCTTCACTTTGAGAACCTTTTTCTTCATTTATATTTTTTGCACCTTCTATCCCCTTCAAAAAATATGCAATTTTGGTTTGTTTCCTGGTTCCTATAGAAGGTCATTGTAGATTTCACGGTATGGAGATAGGCATTTTTGAAGCTCCCTTTTGAATTTTCGGCTTCTTTCAGTGGAAGGGTCGGCATTCAAGAAAAATTATTCAAGGTTTTCAGCTAAGCTTAGGTCTTCTTGTAATTTTATAGAGTTATAAATGAATAAATTATAAATTGTTTATGCATTTTCATGTAAAGCCACTATAGTTTATAATTCATTCCCGTCTTTATTTTAAGGTAATTCAGTTTTTAAATGTGTTAAACAAAAATCATGTTATATAGTGCTGTAGAAGTACAGTGTTGTACAAAGGTTTTCGCAATTTTATTTATCGTGTTAGAGCGAAACCGTGTTACAGGTTGCAGTGTTATTCGAGGGTTCCCGCAATTTATCCTATCGTGTTAGAGCGAAACTGTGTTGTAAGATGCCGTGGTGTAGGAAGGCTGCCTGTTTATACGGTGTATAGTAATTCAGTACACACAGCTTATGGAGAAAATTAATGCATTGTGGAATTTATTTTAATAATATCACTCACACTTGAAATTGCGATCATCAACATTGCTGTCCAGGATGGGTTGGAATTATATTTCCTATCTTCATAACTAAAACCCTGAGTAATACATTGATATGTATTTACAAGTAAAATATTTCTGCGCAAGCAGATATAAATCATATGTAGTTTCTAGACCGTTATGAAGGAATCATCAAAATTATCAGATAAATTAAATACGAACAAAACATAGTAATTAAAATTTTTGAATAGCACAGCAAGCAAACGAGGACAATTATTTCAAACGCAATAAAAATGTTGGGCACATTTTTAAATAAATTGTCATTAAAAATGTATGCGTCAGTTTATCTAGTCTATACAAAAAAACCACAAATTTATAAAACAAAATATTATGTCTCTTTGACAGAAGAAATAAAATATTTCTTTTATTTCTTTTAACAGGAGGAACTCTTTATAATATGTTTTAGGTCTTGACACTAATATGACATACCGATGAATGCGTTTGTAAACGTTATTCTTTCATCTTATCCTTCCATTGCGAAATCCGAAGAAAAAAAATAGCTTTTAGCAGTAATTTAAATCTTTTATATTATCTGCAAATGAATGACGCATATTTCTGAAATAAAATTTAGAAGATATATCCAGTGAAGAACCAGAAAAAAAAGCAACTAAAGAAATTTGAACGTCAAAACCAAAAATCAAACAGTATGTTTCGTAAAATTTTCTTAATTAAAATCTTCCTTATTATTATTATTTTTTTTAAACACAGGGAGGGAAGTAACAGGCTAGTATGGACAATCAAGTCATTTTATGGAAATTTTTTTAAAAAAAACGTACCTTCGAAAAACTAAACGTAATACTTCTTAATTAAATGTACAATTTTTTTGTTTTGTTCCGAAAGAAAACAAATTGCTGTAACATTTTTAATTGCGGTCTGCGTCTGTTATTTTCATGTCAAAATTGATATCCTAATTTGGGAACACGGGAAACTAATGCTACGATGTATATTTAATAAAATGTCGGACAACACGCCTTATGCGAGAGGGACTCTCATTCGTTAAATTAATATTGGAAGTTTATGTTCGTCATTTTTAATTCCTAACGTAGGAACCCGATGAAATGTTTATTAATGATTTATACTTTGCTTCTTATGAGAAGTCGATTTCTTAAAGTAGCGTTTAGATGCAAGAGATTTTTTATTCAACAAAATATTTTTTTTTAAATATGCCATTTTCTCCGATTTTACTTTTGCGCTTCATTTTGTTGTTTTATTATCCATTTTTATTCTTAAAAACGGATCAAGAAAATTCAGGGGCCAATATAATGTGAGATAAATTTGGAGTATGTCTGAGACCGACAAAGTTTGACTATATCAAATTCATTCTAGCTGATATATATATATATATATATATATATATATATATATATATATATGTAATACCTCCAAAAGGATGATTGATCGGGAAAGTTTCGTTTTGATCCGTAATTTTGTAGTCAGGCTGTTTTCACACACAAGTGGTTGGCAAATGGAGAGAGTAACTGAGTTCAACGCCATGGAAGGAGGCATCTGGTCACAAAATAGTGTTTTATTTACCGAAATGTTGCTGGACATCTTCTAGTAGGATTAGAACAAGTTTAATAGATAGATTTTTTTCAATTTATTTAATTTATGTAGACAACACACAAAGTTTAACCATCAAAAAATGGAGTCCAGAGGTGTTAGGCACCCCCAAAAAAAATCAAAAAGGAAAAAGGATCTCTGGTTTATGAGGTTGGTCATTATTCAGGTTTAGGCTTCATTGTGGTTATTTAAGTTAATTTGTTAAATTCTTGGTCAATATCTTGAAAGGTTTTTCGAATATAATTTTTTCAAATGCACCATGGAAACAAATTAAAGGAAAAAGGAAAAAGGATCTCTGGTTTATGAGGTTGGTCATTATTCAGGTTTAGGCTTCATTGTGGTTATTTAAGTTAATTTGTTAAATTCTTGGTCAATATCTTGAAAGGTTTTTCGAATATAATTTTTTCAAATTCACCATGGAAACAAATTAATAAGAAAAGTTTTGAAAATACAGTTCAACACAGTAAACAAACTGAATAAAGGTAATTTGGCAATACACATTTCGATTAATTAGGAATGAGCAGGTTTAAAAATAATTCTCTTAGAAGTTGTGCTAAAATTCTCATTCAACCAGTAACACTTAACATTAATTTTTAATTTATGGTAGATATGGATTTACGCCACTGGAGCAATGAACTTAGCCTAGGTCTCCAAATGTGACAATCTGCTGTGTGATATTCCACAGAGGCCCGGCGAAAACGCACTAAATTCAGGCCCACTGAGCTACCATCGTGTTGCGTTGTTCGTGGATTATTTTGCGTTCGGGGTCGAACCGAATCACAAAGGATTTGTATTAAATTAAATTAGGTCGGGGTCTAACCGACTCAATTGGGATTTGTATTAAATTAAATTATGGTCGGGGTCTAACCGACTCAATAAAGATATGTATTTTATCATATTTGTGGTCGGGGTAGAACCGACTCACAAGGAATTAAATTTCAATTAGGTTGAGGTTAGGTTACCGGAAGAAAAAAAAATTTGTTTGATTTAATTGGGTGCAAATTGTTTCCAATCATTAATTTTCTTAAATATTCAAATTTAGTTAGAAGCGTACACGTTTATGTGATAATAGGGTAGATTAGGGAAAAAATATATCAAAGGTCACAATAGGGAAATACAGGATCACTTTAACACAAATCAGGAATTCACAATTACTTTCACGTCTCTGACTGGGTAGTATCCGGATACAAAATTATCAATATTTAAAAATTCAAAATTCATCAAAATTATCAAAATTCCTATTATAAAATAAAAATACCAAATATTCATTATAAAATAAAGAGTATCAAAATATCCACTATAACATAAAGAATATCAAAATCACTCAAATATACACTTAAATAGACACAAAAGGATTTGTGGTACTGAGGAGAGTTTTAAGTCCAATCAGGATTCTCTTCTGAGGTTAAATACATCTCAACTCTGTTTTGTTAATCACACTCTCAGTTCGTATTGCTAGTCACCATCCAACGCGTTGCAATAAATGTACCACAAAAACACAAAGAATAAATATAACTTGAAATCACTAGTAAACTACAACTATTAAAATCCCTCAATGAAACAAAAATATACACTAAACGTTATGGAATATATCAAAATTGGAAACTTTAAACGTTAAACGTAAAAAATCAATCACTGAAACTAAAATGCACAATAAATGAGATGATTACAATATATCTAAATTAGTAAACTAAATCTCAAATTATTAATACACAGAGATATATTCAAAAATTCTATTTTCTTATTTTTTATTGTTCATCCCCTTGTTCTTTATATATTTATTTTATGAATTATCTCTAAGAAAACATATTAAAGTTACTCTTACTCTGTTCAAAATTTAAGTCATTATTTACTTGATAGATTATGTTAATTTACTGATATTTATTCAACTTTACTAACACAATTCTACTACTACCAAATTTAAAACATAATATCAATAACATTTTATTCACTACATCAAAATACACTCATAAAACTTTTTACTAAAATACACTGAAGTGCCACTGAATTAGGGATAGCAAAGCCTATGCAAATTGTGTAGCGCTGCGCATCATGTATGCGAAAGCGAGGGCGCTGTGGTGAATGCATATATAGCGCATACTGTGGTTGTTCTGAATTAGTTGTTGGAATTGCCACATGGATCCTGCATGCCTGGCTGGAACTGTACAAGGGCATGGTGGCTCAATCATGGTCTGGGGTGTTTTTTCGTGGCACAGTTTGGGATCTTTGGTGCGTGTACCAACCTCCCTCAATGCAATTCGGTACGTAGAGTTGCTGGGTGATCACCTCCATCCGTTTATGCTGTTCTATTATCCGCACGGTAATGGAGTTTTCCAGCAAGACAACTGTACCTCTCACAAGTCCCGGTTGACTACTGTCTGGTTGGATGACATTCCTCTGACTTCTCTGTCATGAATTGGCAACCTAGAAGCCCAGACTTAAATCCTATAGAGCATCTTTGGGATGTTTTGGAACAAGGCGTGAAAGGCCATCACACAGCACCAAAGAACCTTACAGAATTATGAACAGCTTTAGCCAATATTTGGCAAGCCATTCCCGTGGAACGTTTCCAGAAACTTGTTGAATCTATGCCTCTTCGTGTGGCAGCCGTTATCAAGGCCAGAGGAATTCCAACTCGTTACTAGGTAGGTATCCCTAATTCAGTGGCACTTAAGTGTATAACTAAATTAAAAACACTTCACATTTAAAACTACTTCACAAATCCCAACTTACCTTTAGAATCCTTATATTATATTTTTTTTTATTACTATTTTAAAATCAATATTCAATTTAATTAGAAGATGAAATCTTCAGCACATTGGTTTAATCTCGTAAAAGTCCTTGGCGTAATTTCTCTTTTTTACATGATGTCCGAGAGTTCTCTCTAATGCTTTGGTTTTACTCTTAAGTTTACAATATTTCTTCCTCTTCCGTTTAAAAATCAACGTCATTGTCACAATTATGCCGGACTCGAACATCTCACACATCATGAAAACACAAAATTCATGAGACATGACGACTTGAAGCATGATCACTACGAAAAAAAACCAGCGCCGACGTTCGAATTTTCACACGCACTAAATTTTTCTTCTTTCACGGTACGCCGAAGCACTAAATGACGGTCACACTTTTTGGAGACGCGGGATGAAAACATTGGCGGAGGACAATCTGGTCGAAACATGCGACTCAAAACGAAACTATTGGAACGAGACTCTTAAAACGCCGATATGCTATCGGCCTTGGTTAGTCAAAAACACACGAAGAAAGGAGGGAAAATATCTGTCCCAGTTTTCGATAAACACATCGCTGGCTTGAAGGTCATAATGAAGTGATTATCCATTGGAGTTCTTCAAGCGGACAGATTCACTTGCTGCAGAGCTAAATGTAAGACCTTCAAAAGGATGATTGATCGGGAAAGTTCCGTTTTGATTCGTAATTTTGTAGTCAGGCTGTTTTCACACACAAGTGGTTGGCAAATGGAGAGAGTAACTGAGTTCAACGCCATAGAATGAAGCATCTGGTCACAAAATAGTGTTTTATTCACCGAAATGTTGCTGGACATCTTCTAGTAGGATTATAACAAGTTCAATTCCACCGATGCCGGGCAAAAAGGCCCCGGCAGCGCAGAGCACTTCGAGATATGGACGGAGGCTCTACTTACGTCATGTTAGTTTCATGGTTCGAACACAAAGAGTACTGAATCGCGCAATTTCTTTCCCGAGTACGGGTCTATGAAACTTCTAATTTGTCAGAATCGAACACGTGATTAAGTCGCTTCGTATGGGGTGATGGTTTTCGAATGTTCGACCCGGTTCGATCTTATATAACTGTTATGTAATGCTCCGCACGTGGCTTTAGGGGAAAAATAATCAATTATTTCGGTTTAGATTAAGGTCGCGATTCAAAGGTTAAGGGGACGGTATTCTGTTGCGTTAGGATGAAGAATTTGGAAGCGTGTGTTAAATAATAAAAATGGTTTTAAATTTATTTCATATATGTATATATATATATACATATATGTAACATGTCAGGTCAGACCCAAGAGGATAATCGAATTAGTGAATTACAGAATAAAGACAGATAATCGAATTAGTGAATGGACAAAAAATAAAGAAGCTCTTCAATCTCGGACATTTTTCATTAAGCTAACAATGAAGCGTCTTCACTGGACAGTTACAGAATCCAGGAAGCCTCATCTCTCTGACCACAGGCTCTTATATAACTTTTCATAGACGACATGTCATGTGACTGGGCAAACGAGCAGTGATTCGCTGTGCCTGGATCTCCGGGCTGGAAAACTTATATAATGAAGAGGGATTATCTCCAAATTTATAGGGATCGTATAGTATCTGCCGAAATGAACTCCTTTGTTCTTAAAATGAAAGCGAACAACGCAATTAATCTAAGCACAAGGGAATTTAAAAAGAATTTTGAATTTTGTAAGGATTGTGGGGTTTTATATGTTATAGAATATCCCGCCCTCCCCCCGTCTGAGAAGATGCTGACCACCAATGCCTGCATTGGTGGGCAGACTTGCCCAGAAGGGTGAGGACCATGGGCATAGATCAGAAATTTGGAAAAAAGTTTAAAAAGGAAAATTTTGAAAAGATAATTTAGTAGCAGAGTCTCACGACCAGTCTAAAAAATTTCAATGAAAAATACACTAAAATATACACTGTAAATATACATTGTAAATGCACACTGTAACTATATATTGTAAATACACATTGTAATATACACTTTAAAATATAGTATTGCTGGAATACAGCAAATAACAAAACAACAAAAATAATAGTAAATAACTTGACAACAATACACAATTTGAACACTTGACAGTTTTCTCTTAAAATTGTCACTGTCATGGAGTTAGTCCAATTTTTTTTCTTCTACTGAATGAAATGTCTGTCCATCATAACATGTGTGTCTTTTCCCTATCTGAGGCAGATTTATCACTTTGAGGAGGAAATTACTGTAAAAAAATCACAGTCTCATTCTGCTGTGCCTAAGTTTTCGCAAGCGCAAACAAAAAATAAAAATACATTTCACTTCTCTTGAATAGTAACAAAATAATACTCTTGTATGATAACTAAATAATAAAAGTCCATTTCACTGTATCACTACACTGCACAAACAAACAAAAATTTATATGATATAATTGACATAAAAATATCACAGAACATTTAACACAATTTATTTCAAAATTCTCAATCATTTCAAAATTCTCTTTATTATACTTTTAACAATTTTTATTTCTTATTATTATCATATTCAATACTCATTATGATCTACTTAATTTTCATCTAACATTATTTAGTTATATTCGAAACATCTTTATTAATATTCAACTGTGTACATTTATTTTGATTTGTTGATAATCTCCATGTTTTATGTTTGAGGTACCTGTTTATGTGTACGAAGTTTAAAACTGCTTAGTTTCAAATTCTTTATAATTCTACGTCTAAGGAGTGAGGGGTGTGTGCAATTGTTTGCGTAAAAAATGGGTTTATTTCTCCCTATTGTTCTTTGACGAATAAGGATTAAAGAAAAATGACCGTATAGGGGACCAACCGGGATTCTCCCAACAAGATATGACAGCGAAAAACAACAACTTGTCTAGTACAAAGAAGGAGAAATAGGAAAGTGGGCATATGTCATACCTGTGGAAGTACAAGTAAGAATTGGGAGGGCAAAGGAGTAGTCATACCATGGTCTGTCTTTATCTATTAAGTCAATTTATTTATTTTTATTCAGCACTTCCTGTGACTGAAAAGTTTACGTGAATTTAAAAGTTTTACAGGAAACTGGTATGGCTTCCATAAAAAACGAAGATATAGGTGGGCGATAGGACAGATTCTTCGAGAAGGAAGGAATTTAACCCGCGAGAACTCGCACCGGGAATGACATGCCCAATCCATTTTCATTCAACGTTTTTGTTATCTTCTTCTTATCGGAATTGATATCACATTCTTTCAGCGGGGTAAAAACTTGTTATGCTCTAAAAATACCGGGTGGTTATAATTAAACTTCCCCTATAAACGGCATCATACAGCGCAAACGGGTGAACGGAATGCAACGAAATTTTGCATATGGGCGATACACGAGATGCGCTCACGGAATTCAAAAAAAAAATTTAGTTCCAAAATATCCACCAGAGGGCGCCTTTTCAGGAAAAACATGAAATTTAACACAATAAACGACCAAAACGGAATACAGAAGAAATATTAATATTTATTGACTAGCTTCTGATCACATTGTCATCGCAATACATTAAGTAAAGATAAGGGAGGAACAAAAACAATTCATTTGCAGAAACAAGAACAGATTAGGACGAAATTGCAGAATAGGAGCAGTTGTAAATCGTGTCGAGGACGATGTAGGGAAAGGTGCTCAATGTGACCACCGTCAGTCACCTGCAAATATTTGCCATCACAACTGATCAGTTATGATCTGCTGTTGAACATACTGTCCATCGGCTTGAAAATTTGCAGGTGACTGACGGTGGTCACATTGAGCACCTTTCCATACATCGTCCTGGACACGATTATCAACTGCTCCTCTTGTGACATTTCGTCGTAATCTGTACCTGTTTCTGCAAACTCAACTGTTTTTTTTCCTCTCAAACAGCAATGGCGCGCTGTTATTTATTTCCTTGCCTTTATTTAATGTGGTTCGATAACAAGGTGATCAAAAACTAGTCAATAAATGTTCAAATTGTTTATGTATTCCGTTTTGACTGTTTATTTTGTTAAATTTCATGTTTTTCCTTAAAAGACGCCCTCTAGTGGACATTTTGGCACTAAAATGTTTTTTTGAATTTCCGCGAGCGCATCTCGTGTCTAGCCCATATATAAAATTTCGTTGCATTCCGTTCACCCATTTGCGCTGTAGGATGCCGTTTAATGGGGAAGTTTACTTATAACCACCCGGAAGGATTTGAGAAAAATATTTCGGGGTGTATGTCATACCCGTGCGAATTCTCGCGTCAGTCAGTTTAGTGCATCATGGCGCGCTTTTTGAATTACGACGAGGAAATGAAACAATTTAGATACCTTTTAGAGACTGTTTCTAGATATGATGAACCTTTATCCGTAGAAAATGATGCCTCTGAGGATGGAGAATACTGTAGCAATCACAATTCTTCATCTGATATTGAGACAGAAACCGAATATAAAAGTTCACTGTCAACAGCCGATTTTTACATTCGTAAAGATAAAATTACAAAATGGCTGAAGAAAAAATACCGGCAAAATGTAAGAAATCTTCAAGGAACGTAATTAGGAAGCTTCCAGGTAAAACACATTATTCAAGAGATGTCGCTTCTCCCGTAGATACAAGTAATGTTCTCTTCGATAGCAACATGCTAAATATGATGGTGCCTCAAACAAAAACAACTTATTCAAGAACTTCAATGGAACGGGAAATCACTAATAGTGAATCACCTGAAAACAAACTCAAGACGAAATATAAAAGATGTTAAATTTGCCCAAGTAATAAGGACATAAAAACAAATTTTATGTGCTAAAAAGGGAAAAAAATGTCTCTGTGTTGAACATACACTGCTGGCCACCCAAATTGCAAAACCAAGAAAGACAAGAGATATCACAACAAAATTTATTTTGTAGATAACATGTTGACCAAGTATCAAATGATTAAATTTATAGACTTCTGTGAAGTGTGGTTCCTGCCAAAATTAGTAGCCACTATAGCCGCCATTGTTGGAGATCACCGCTGCCACACGCCTTGGCATTGATTCAAAGAGACTTTGGATGAGTTCTTGGGGTACAGCAGACCAAGCAGCTTTCACACGTTGCCAAAGTTGATCTGCTGTGGCAGCTGGGGATGGAATCTGGGTCAATCGTAGAGCAACCATGGACCACATGTTTTCTATCGGCGAAAGATCCGGAGAGCGAGGCGGCCAGGGAAGCAATTCAATCTGGCGATTGACGAAGAACCGTTGAACAATGCGTGCCACGTGTGGTCGCGCATTATCCTGTTGAAATATGGCTGTGGGCAAGCCCTGAAGGTAAGGAAGGACAACTGGCTTCAACACCTCGGAGATGTAGCGCTGGCTGTTTAAAGTACCGGCAATGCGTACTAGAGGTGTGCGAGAGTGATATCCAATACCGCCCCATACCATAATACCCGGTGCAGGACCAGTGTGGCGGTGCATAACGCAGCTGTTCAGCATCCTCTCTTCACGGTGTCTCCAGACCCCAATGCGACCATCGTGGTGTTGCAGACAGAAGCGTGACTCGTCAGTAAAGACAATTTCATTCCATTCTGCCGTCGACATCCTTCTGTCATCGCACCATTGGCGGCGGAGACGTGTGTGGTTCTGCGTCAAGGGTAGACAAAGCAATGGACGTCTTGCGGACAGACCAATCTGCTGTAAACGGCGTCGAATGGTACTCGCAGACACTGGATGATGCGTTACAGACTGCATGTGCTGTGCTATGGTTCGTGATGTGACTAAGCGATCCGTCACTGCCATGCGGACAATTTTCCTGTCATCACGTGAAGTGGTGCGCTGAGGTGGATGCGATCGAACACGCCGGTCCGTCGTACCCTCCTGCATCCAACGATCACATATCCGCATTACAGTTGTTTGGTTTCGTCCAACACGACTACCGATTTCCCTAAAAGATAATCCACAATCTCGGCAGGCCACTATCCTTCCTCTGTCGAACTCGGATACTTGATCAAAAGATGATCGCTGTTTTCGACGAGGCATAATTGATCGTTTTTTTGAAAAAACCACAAGAAAAACACAATTGCCGAACTTGAAATCGTCGAAATCTCCAAGCCTTAAATAGCACTTTGAAGTGGCGCCACAGGCGCGCGTGATGTGCGTCTGCGCTGAAATTTTAATCATTTGCATATCTCACCTCCGCTAATGTATGTTGTAAATTTCATGTTATTTGCATGTTTCCTTCAGGGTGTTGCATTTACAGTGGCCAGCAGTGTAAGTATGTAGTTTGTAAAAATTGTCTATAAAAAATGTAAGTATTATTAAAATTCACTAAAAATCTTTAATTTATTATTTTATGTTCTTTAGTTACGTAAGATTTTCATATAAACAATATTAATTGGTATTTAAATAGCAGAAATTAACTAGGGTATGAGATACCCGGCGAGAGTTCTAGTGTTCAAAATTCGACACGAGTGCTCGCGGGTTAAGAAAGGTAAAAGAAGTAGAAATGTCACATTCGGATATTAATTTTGAGATCCAAAAAAAAAATCACTTATAACAGTATATTAAAAAGAAAGTTGAAGCAAGATAGATTTTCATTATTATTATTATTAGTATTTCTTTATATTTATGAAGACAACACGCAATTATTCTTATCACTTAATGAAGACAATGGTGTTAAGCATCGAAAAAAAAAAGAAAAGAAAAGTGGATCTCTAATTTTATGAAGATGGTCATTATTTGCGATATAATTTAAATTTTTCTGGAGCATTATAATATATCAATTTGCAAGCATGGGCAATTTCAAAATTTTGTTTGGTTTGAAAATTTGGCTTATCAATCTCTTCTGTATACTTTGTAAGTACATAGTTGCCAATATTAAAGTTACATCCTGTGTATTTACATAAAAGTATTCACGAACGATTGGGAATTTTCAGACATCGAAATCTTCTAACGTTCGTGTAAAGGAAAACAGTTGTTGATGACCAGTCTAGAAATTGCGAGCAAACCGATTTCATCCATCGGAGGCTTGTCCTTTGTTCTAAAAGCCGGACATAAATAGCATATCTGGGGGAAATGACAGAGGCCAATCCTTTTTTATTTTCTTCCTACGTGGCAGGAATATTTTCTTTCGACATTAGTCCTTTCTACACCGTAAAATATGTTGGTTTCTTGTTATAGAAACAGCGTATAGTTGTCGAGATTTCGCCTCTTTGTGCTGGCTCCATTTTGACAGAGCAACCATTGAAGTCAACATCTGGAGAGGCTTGTATATATACGACACGCTAACCACTGGTTTTTAACGGGGACCACTGATCAATCAGCAAGGGGGTATAAAAAAATCCTTTTACTAAAACAGTATGAATTTTTACTAAAATATCCACTAATTTTTTTCACTAAAATTTTTGTTCATTAAGAGAGTCTGTATCCGGTATTCATGTCAAGTAACTTGCTGAATACCCGTACTTTGCTACGGAGTACATTAAAATTAAATACAGCAGTCAATGTATGCAATTAATACCAATATATATATGCAGTAAAAACTGTTTATAAGAACACCGGTTATAAAAACATATCGCTTAAAAGAACGGAATTATTACTTCCCGGACTGTTCTCATGTGTAATGATGGATATAAAATCCGGTTATAATAGCATCGTTATTAAGAACATATCGCTTTTAGTGACTTAAAATTAATTTGTTTCTGGAAAAATAAATCGCTTATAAGAACATGTTCATTGGCAAGTAGCAGCACGTTGTTCTTCAACTATTTTATCAATTTTTTATCTAAAAAAAAGGACTAAAATTTGAAACTTCGAAAAAGTCCGCATGCTGACATGGAAGAAGACCTTTTGCAATGGTTTATGATTCAAAGGAGTGCCAACATTCCCCTAAGCGGACCGATTTTGCAAACGAAAGCAAATGAATTTGCGTATCTCTTAAAAAAAACATGATTTTGTTTGTTCAACTTCGCGGATCCAGAGATTTCGGGAGAGGAATTCCATTGTGTTCGGGAGAATCAGTGGAGAATCGAAGGCCGTGCCGCCAGGTTTGACTTGGTTCGCTGTGGTCAAATTTTTGTTACACGAGGCTAATTATACCGGAAGCTACGGTTTAAAGCGGATTCCGAACGGCTACAAACAGCCATGCCAACAGTGGAACTCGAACCCACGGGATTTGAACCCTTAGCCATTCGGCCACCTAACCTGGCCGCCGTGCCAGGAGTTTCTGATAACTACCTTAAAACCGTTTGGACTACGTTAAGAGAAGGTTATGAAGAAAATGAAATCTTCAATCCTCCAAAAATAAAAATTAAAAATTCGAATTGTTTCCTGCATGCTGGTTTTCTTAGGGTTGAAAATCTTCCCATTTTATAAATTCAAGACTGTAGAGATGAAACGCTTCAAGACTGGGTTCGAGATTTGCCAATTGAACAAGATTCACTTTAGTAATTTGACGACATAGATTTGGCTCTTGAAACTCATGGGAATGCAACGGATGAAGATATTGTTGCAGGCGTAAATGCAGAGATTTCTGGCAGAGATGATGACATTGACGACAGTACCAATTCAAAAGATCTTTTGAATGATTTTCTACTGTATATATATATATATATATATATATATATATATATATATAATAAATACAACGATCAATGTATGCAATTGATGTAAAAAAAAATATATTTATGAAAAAATCGTAACGGATTATTTTTATAGACAAATAAATATAGAAGAAAATATTCAAGTTAAATGTAATAGAACATACTAAAGAATATATTACAGTAAATATAGTACAGTTTGAGGAACATATTTTTTAATGCATTTTAATATATTTTCGGATAATGTCCAATCGTCTGCCGCATTAGCTAGAAAACAAAAATAATTTTTGTCTCTTTCGTTGTTATGCACGTGAAGTAAAATTAGTTTAAATTATCACGAAAAGAAAAGATACCACGTGATCAGCATTTAATAAATTAAATTCTAGAAATTAATCTTTTAAAATTTACCAAAAATCAGAAAATGGAGGCAAATATTAGAAAAAAATATTTCAATTTAAAGAAAGTTTATGATCGTTCTTGTGATATAAATTTTATAACCCTCAGATTATTAGTTTAAATGCAAACTTTAAAGAATGTTAGAAAAACAGCTGAAAAATTTAATTTTAAATAATCTAAGAAGAATTTTTGAAAAATCTTTCTTAGTGTACCCCTACATAAGAAGAATCACCATGCAAAATTTCAGCCCTTTTGGTCCAGCGGTTTGGTCTGTGCGTTATATGTCAGTCAGTCAGTAACAGAACTGTTTTATATATATATATATATATATATATATATATATAGATGAAGACCTCATTTATTTGAAAATTCGAAAACATTGCGTATGTGCTTTCTTTAAACCCGAAAACCTTGATTTAAATACGAATTAAAGTAAAATAAAACAGGGTAGAACAAAATTGTAGAAAAATAAATATTAGTTTTTTAATATATATTATAACATATTATTTGCACTCTTATTACAACATATTTAAACATTATAACATTATTTCAATAGTTTTCCTATGTGAAAAGTTAAATTTTTTTATATATGTCCATAACGAAATTTTTATCATTTTGCATATAATTTTTAACAAAATAATGGTGATTTTTTTATATTAAAGAACATAAAATGATTTTCCTATTAACAGAAAAAAAATCTAAATTTTGTGGAAATGAATGTTTTGAAGGGATGTTCAGTCATTAAAGATAAATCGAAGGAAAAGTTTTTTGTTTTTTTTCGTTCACAACTCAATAGTTATTTCACTAGAGATTAATACAAATATTTCAGCGCAAAATATTAATTTGGAAGATGGAAATAAATTTCTGAAATATATATTCCTCCTCTTGAGTTTATTTTGGAAATTACTTATTATCATGCTCTTCCATTTGCAATCTACTTGGAATAATTTCATTAATCTCCAATGTATGATTCTATGAAACGAAAAACCCCAAAAAAACCAAACCGTTTCGCTAGTGAAATTATATACATTTTTTAAGCTAATATTTGTATTTTCAAAGAACTATATAGAAAAGTATATTAAGCAAGTTTTAGAAAAGCCATACCTAACATTTCCTAATTACATTAATTTTTTTTTCTTGTCACTAAATTTTATGACTTAGCATTTTCGCATTTAAATTTATGACTTGCAGACAAACTAATTCTAGAAAAGCGCAATAAATATTTTTCACGGCGTAAATAAATTACGTTAGTTAAGATAAAATGCGTGCTGGAAAAATGTGTTCAGTTGTTTTATTTTGACTCGGAGACCGCTAATGCTACGATATACTAAAAATGTCTTATTTTCATGAACAAAATCCTGTTGTCGTTCACTCTCAACTGTATTCATTGCAGTAGTGAAAAGTAATTTATTTTATTTTGAACCAATTATGTTACATACCTGATTCATTTAGATTTTGTATTTCTTTTACTTGTACCATGAGTTTTTTTTATTCGAAAGTGCCATGCACGTTTTCTTTCGACATTCGGCCATGGACACAAGGTAAGTTGCTGGTTCATGGTAATCGGGGATAACGTAGGAGCGAACCAACATCGCCTCAGGGTGCTACTTCAATGTAGACCGTGCAGTCCCCAAGAGTGACATCTGGTGGTCTCGCATCCTCCTCCAAACCCCTACCACCACACAGAAGGACTTTCCGGTCTCAAATATTACGTGCCTATACCCGGCGTAGACACGAAAGCAATATGTAGCACCTAAGGGGCGCTAAGCGTATCTTGTCAGGGTTGGAACCGAGCACCCCGGTGACAGAAGCGGTCGTGCTAATTAGCCGTACCGCTAAGTGGTGCTAAGCGGCTCCGAGCTGTCTGGTTTGGAACCGAACACCTCGGTACAGAAAGATGACATGTAAACCTTTGGCCCACTTCTAGCATACTGGCTATGGTAAGGGTAAAGAACCCCAAAGGAGAGAAATTTGAACTAAATCACTAGAATAGTCTACTGATTAGGCCTACCGTTGTATAAGTGTAAATAATATTAGGTTGCATTCCGAACCATTTCATTATGGGACTTTTATTCACATGTCTTCATATTTATCAACTTAATTGAGACCGATTAACAATTTATGCTTAGTAGACCAATTAAAAATATAAGCTTGTTTGCAGAAAGTACTTTTGCGCCCTTTATTTTGGTAAATATTATTTTAAATTCTCATTAAGGATTTTCCTTTGTACTTGAAAAATTTTGCATATTATATTGGAAAAATAATCTATGATAATAAGAAAACGCTCTTAATATTTTCAGTTCGGATATCAGTCTTAAAAGTGGAGCCATTTTTCATATAGTTCCGAAACGAACGTCGATGAAAAACACAGTTTTTGCCACATTCTTTTTCTTTCGGAGTATAAAAATTTTAAGAAAACTGATTTAAAAATTATCTGCGAAGAAGAATATAGTTTAAACGCGAACTTTTAAAATTTTAGAAAAGACAAATAAAAAGTGAATCACAAAGTTTTAAAAAGAAATGTCTTATTAATAATTCATACCGGAATTGAATGAAAAAACTGATAAATTAAGTATTCATTTCATTACTCCTAATTAACATTCTTCACAGCTCATTTTTTGCTATATTCCTTTAAAACTGAAGAAAAAAGGTTAAACTCGGTTTCTAAAAACATGATAAATATTTATAAGTGAGTGATGAAACGTTTACTTTCCTTTATTATTTTTAAACAGTGCCCTCGAATAAGGAAAAAATAAGTCCATCTTTAAGGTCATTTCATTCTTATCCGACTACGTTCGTCGCAGTTTTTTTCTAAATCTTTAATTGCAAAATTTATGCTCTAGTTTTCAAGGCAACATAGCATTAGAATAGGAAAACGATGACAATATAGATCACAACTCTATAGATTTTTACAAAACCTAAGAGTTTTGGCGGAAATTAAGCAAATTTTTTACATAAATGGCCCCTAGGTCTTAAAAATAAAAATGAAACAAATTTCATATAATATTACTTTCTTTTTATCATGTGTCAATAAGGCACGCGTAAGTGTGATGAACTAAAAATTAATCAACATTTTGAAATCTAAAGGAAAGTGCAAGTGAATATTTTATGTAATTATATGTAAAATTTCAGCAATTTTTTCTGAAATTTTTTCATAAATATAGCTATAAATCAACAAATAATATACCTAGAGCCAAATTTGTGGTTCATTACATACTTAGAATTATGGTTCGTTGGTTGAATGTACTATATAGTTTCTTGCACTTCTTCCCTAACTTTGAGTATGTATATCTTGAAGTGGTACTCTAAATAATTTCATTCAAACACAGTTCTTACATAACAACAGTGTTTATTTAAATATTTGCACACATAGATTTTGCTTTTCAGCATAAAGCATACGTACTACTAGTACGAGATATATATAGCATTCATGCAAGAGAAATGCAATTCAATATATCCATTGTATAACTACTCATTCAAGAAAAATACACTTTGCTATACTCACTGATACTTTGAAAGTCAACCAGCAGTGCTGCCACGTAAAGTTTGGGGCTAACAACAACTCGCGTAGGTTTGAAGCAACCTAGCTATGCCTCCAGCGGCTGCTCGAAAAACTCAACTATTATTAAACCAGACTCTAAGCGTAGCTCCAGCTCGATACTTCGTTTCGTCAGCTCTACTCCTCCTTTCACTTCCTCTCACTTCGACATCCGCACCTCCTAGCTCCTTTTTTTCCATTAATCTACCTGTTTGGTTACCAACCGAGTATGCCGCAATTAGCATATCTTAAGCGGCTTCATTAACTTTATTCACCTAAAAGTTCGATTATTGTGAATCGAATCTTATGTAAAACTTAAAGTACTACAGTTATTTTTTGCTACACAAGGGCTAATTAGTCAGGTACCTACTCTAAGTATTATGAAAAAAATACCTGAACAATTTCATAGACATATCATGATTATGTTTTGAATTACCGTAATAGTCGCATGCATTTTTAATAAAAATTTTAAGTCGTTCAGAAAACACAATTAACGTTTTCACGTGTATTCAAACGGACAGCTGCCGCTCTTCATTAAATCACTCTCATTTCCTTGCTAACACTTCTAAAGATAAAATAAAAGCAGATTTGAAATCAGAAATTTACATTCGTTAACAAAATAGGAATAAAACCAAATTTCGGAGTTTTCATCAAAATTGACGTTTTAAACGTAGTCGGAAACGTTAAACTACAAGTGATAAAATTTGGGCATTGGTTTTACCATAAAAACTGCTTTAGGTATGTTCATCAAATTTTATTACCCGATATTGAATACGAAGCGTAAAAAGAAAAAAGAAAACATAATTGAAGAATATGTAGAACTTGCCCTCTCGAAAATCGAATCAAGTTTTTCATTCGAATTCCACAAGACAGAACGTAAAGTCTTAATAGGATAAAATACTAGAACGGGAGGTTAAGATTTGACATAAAATTATTAAATTTTTTAACATTTCAAATACACAATTCATATTTTTACAAAATTATTAAAACTTGGTGAAAAATAGACATATGTATTACAAATTTTATGAACATAAAAACATACATATAGGAAACAAGAATAAAAATTACACACTATAACAAAAAAATCGACGCACCAAGAAGGAGTTTTCCGATTGGAATAAAAATTGATGGATGGAAAGAACATGCATAAAAATCCATTAAAATTTCAGAACAAAGGAAAGATGATTTCCAGAGTTTGATCGTTAAAAAGTGAGGAAGGCGTTGTCCACTTCTGGCCTGGATGCAAGCTGTCACCCAGCGTGGCATAGACTGCTAAAGTTCCCGGATTGTTACCTGTTGGATTTCTTGCCAAATTGTTTCCAACTGTCGGGCTAAATCGGCAGCATTTTGGGATAGTTGCAATCGACTTCCCCTCGCGTTCCAAATATGCTCTATGGGGTAACCTTGATCAAGTAACCTTGGTGGCCAAGATTTTGTTCAGCTAGCTTGAAGACAGTTCATAGCAACACCTACCCAATTCTGCTAGGCTATCTTGAATCGGACTTTATTATCATGTTGAAAATAAAGTCAGGGGGCGCACGAGGAACGGCAATAAAACGTACAGCAGAATGTCGACTACGTACTGCTGTGCTGTGTGTCACTAATGATTACCAAAGGGGTCTGGCTATCAAAGGAAATGATTACGATCGGCAGCATTGACGCCTTTTTTAAACTACAGATTTTGCTGTTACAAATCGACCAAACTCAGAGCTTTCGGGACCCCACGTGACCCTCTTTCATGGGGTGTCGCAGAGCCATAAGCGTACTGGAATTTACTAATTTTTTTTAATTTCCGAGGTGAACGGGGAGATACGGTCCCCACCCGAGTGTATATTACGCTGTCTCACTTGTTTGTCAGTGGCCATGTTGGACACTTGTGTGCGGGTCACACAGCGGAAGGTTGATAACGTCGAATCCGATGCTGTGACAGATGATCTGACAATCGTACCGTTTGTCCCTTTCTGTTGTGGTCCTAGATCAACCGCTGTCGTCCTCACGCTTAAATCAGCAAATGTTGACACACTCTTGGCACCATCGTCTAATCGCTGCACCGTTTCGACCCAAATGTCGAGCGATTCTTCAATTTGCCCAATCAGCTTCTTTCAATCCGATGACACGACCTGCTTCAAACTCTGAAATATGTTCGTAATATATTCGTCGACGTAAGATATTTGCAGTCGAAATGCAAGAGAAATTTTGAACATCAGGGCTAGAATCGCACCTTTTATACAGCTGCTGGATGCCCAGTTCAGCTGATGCGCAGGCGCTCTCGCTATTCTATCGCTGCACACCAAATTTTGATCTGTCAATTTGAAACTGTCTAGTTTCCAGTATGGTATCACGCTGTGACAGCTGTATGACTGTGATAGGGGTCCATATACCATATTAGAGTCAATTTATGTTGGATCTTGCAACGTGGCTTTTGGGAATTCCTGCGCTGACGAGCCTAACTGACGATCATGAGAGTGTATCATGACGATTGTATGGTATGTTAATTCTTTTGAATACATGTGTATCCATACCAAATTTCATTAACGACTGCCTATTAGTTTTCCACAAATTTAACAAAATTTGAAAATTCTCTGAATTATGAAAACCAGGATTTATTGTGATAAGTATAGATATCAGTTACAGTTCTGGGGACTTTTCCTTGAAACCAACAAAACAAATTTGCTCTTAACACAGTGAATATTGAGTTAAAGTCTTTTTTATGTTATTTTATTTTTTAATGTACTAGAACATAGGGTTGAAATTTGTTAAGTGTTTGGTCAGGCAAAGTTTCAAAAATTTACGTGTATAAGTTAAAAGATTGTGTTTAGAGATGAATCATTACTTTATTGAAAATTTGAGCTCATAAATATGCGTTAAAACAAGAATACAACACATACTATACGTGGGAAATATCATAGTTTAAAGACTAAACTGATCCCTACAGTCTTAGTTTATTTTTACTGAAAGCAAAGATACTGCACTAAATCCATATCAAAATGCGTCATTTGCTCTCTTTTATGTTTATGCAATCTTGGTCATTTATCTTGGTCAAAAGGAATTGTCACCCTTTTAATTTCTGGAAGAACTTTAGAGAGATTTAAAAATAATTAATTAATGGGAAGTTTCTCCATTGAATTTTTAAAGCTGTTTCTTAAGTGTTTAAAAAAAGTCTAGCTCTCAATCACGATAAATTTTCTTGGATAATTATGTTGTTTTAAAAACGGATTTGTTAAATCGCATTTGAATATAGGGCTCTTGTATCTTCTTTTTAAATAAATATCTTGGCGGCAAATAAGCATAAAGAGATCTTAGCAATGATGGTTTTTGGATAATATACGGGTGGTCAAAAATTTATCACGTTGCATTTGAAAACTGACTTATTGCCAAAAGGATACCAAAATACAACAGGATAAAGGGGAGGGTAATTTCAATTTCATTAATATTATTTTTTAATTTTCAGTTTTTATCTCTACATACAAAATGGTAATAATTAATATTAATTTTCGCTACATTAAAAAAACTCATAGAATTCACAAATATGAATTTTGAGGCAGAGTAACGCCTTTTTTCAATTTTTTTTCAAAAAAGGCAGACTTTATCAAATTTCTCCATTCGCATTAATTTCCTTTTGGTGTCCTCCAAATTTCTCAGAATTGTTAATTGAAGTGTTTGACACAAAACTTTGCATTATTCTTTGAAACTACAAATATTTACCCAATTTATAGACCACGAAATAAATTAAAAAGATGTAAAATTGTAAAAAAGTAACAGGCAGAATCATAAAAAAATATTTATGTGCTTGGCTTCTGATTCATATAACAGAATTCAATGCACAATTATGTCAATATTTATATGGTAAATTTATATTTTAAAAAATTTAAGGTTTGTCAAATAATATGGAGCATTTCAAAAATATACTTGCTTTAAAAAAACCTATTTCAAAAGTAGGCTATATTCTTTATCACAAAATACTTATTTGAGAATTGTAAGCGTCTTCAATGTAGTAAAATAGAATGTTAATTATTCTCTTTTTGTATATAGAGTTAAAAATTGAACATTAAAAAATACGACATTGAAGGTCCCTTTACCCCTTAATAAGCATAGAAATTGTTCCATATTAAGCTTTTTTCCCTGACTAACCTACAAAATGCGTTAATTCTGCTGGATAGCTGCTCTATTGTGTTTGCTGAGCTCTATGTTAACCTATGAAGAAAATGTCCCAATTTATGGTCAACACAAATTAAATAATTTCTATTTTTAAACTGTACTCAGTAACAGATAAAGCATTTTCAACACTCTCTTATCTCTTTCTTTCATTAAAATAAAGGCAAATTCTATTTTTAAATTTGAGTAATTCAGGTGAAATAACATATTAGCTGAAAAATCTTAAAAATATAGAGTGTAATGATGATTTGTTGTATGAGTTAACCCGTAGTGACATGAAATGAAAGAAATAATTCAAACTTAATAAAAGGTAAAGAAATTAAACTTGGTATGTTAAAGTACTAAATCTCAATGACAAATATCGTCCCGAAGCATAAGAAGTCTGCAGAATTTAACCTGTCAAATTTGGTTGCGTAATTTTATTAACTGCTATGATTTTTTGAATCCAGAACGAGAATGGAAAATCAAATTAGATTCTGTGCATGAACAAAAAAGTACATGTGTACACAATGGTAAATCAAAGTAGGCAGTTTGAGTAAATTTCTTACTTAAAAACATACTATCCAATTTTTAATCATTAGAAAAAAAATATTAAATATAACAGACCTTTTAGTTACATGCGGATTTTCAATTAAAGGGGGTACTTGTCCAGGGTTGTACTATATTTAAATAAAAACTACCTTACATAAATGCCTATACGTGAAAAGCACATTTATTCAACAGCACACAATTCGATATAGCAATTTAGTGTCATGATTCCTAAACTGACAGACTTTATCTCTTTCCCTTTGTAAAACTTGAATCTTAAGAGTAATTATGTACAAATTTGTAGCAGTTAAACCCGTAACCCTGTCAAACTGGTCATATAGTTGTATTTATTCTGTTTAAATGAAGGTCATTTATCACGCGATATACAATAAACGTCATTCCTTCTGGCTTTGACTATTTAACGTTGGAGATTTCAAAATAAATGATTTATTGGCTGCAACAAGCAGTAGTACTTGGGCACATATTTTCCAGTATTCCAAAGTTTAGATTATTTCAGTCTGTTAGTAGAATGAGAAGTGTCATTGGCATGATAATCAATTAAATGTGAATATTCAGAAATTTTGAGCAATAGTGTAGGAACATTAAGCAACACAAAGAGAAGTATTTGAATATAAAGCAATATTAAGCAAAAGTATTAATATATTGAGAAATAGTGAATGAATTAGGATTCATATTTATGATATCATTATTCATATTTTATGTCAATATACATATACATATTAATCAACAGTATATATACACTTGGTTAACAAAATAATGGAAACGCTAAGAAACATTATGAAAACTTTTATTAATGCAGGGCAGGATAACCTTTGTCATGCAATACCACCTGATTCATCTTAGAATTGGATTATACAAGTTATAAATAGTGTTTAAGAATATATTATACCATTCTTCAAGTAAAAATCATGAAAGTTTCCGTAGAGATGCTGTGGTGGATATCGATGTTTTTATCTATCCGCTTATACAGAT